>JACEGR010005608.1:0-70865 GCA_014170235.1 Listronotus bonariensis
TACACACGCTGTATATTAAAATTTTGTGATTATGTTCTCCTGACGCTCGTAGAAAAAATAGCTTTTCCCAAACGTGCCAAAAGTGCCTTTTCCGCAGTCGCGTGCGGAGAACTATATTAGACTCTTTGGGTTCTCTTAAGTTCTTTATGAGTTACTTACATACTTTTAAAATATCTTTTATACTTTGCAAGTATGTTACATATTTTCCAATATCTTGAATACTTTTGGTAAACTCTAATATTTTTAGAGCATTTTAAATACTTTAGCGATTATCTCACTTTTCAAGGAGCTGAGATTCTTCAAAACAATGTTAGATGGTTTTGTGATATCTTGAGGGGAGATACCTGTAAAATGTTGTTTTTTTCTTTAATATGTTAGTCTTTAAGAGGATGCCGTAGCACGTTAAATTAGCTAAAACGCGATTCGCTGCCGTTTTTTTATATTTGTTTTGAGAAAAAGTTGTACATAGAAAAATTTCTTACAATGATCCAAAGATTATCGGAAAGTTAATTGATTTTTGGTAATGGTAATAATTAACACATTAAATTTTCCAAAATTACAAAACCATAAAAATAACCAACTTTCCGATAATATTTGTATCATTTTAAGAAAATTTTCAATATACAACTTTTTCTCAAACAAATATTTAAATAATTAATAGTTTAAAAAAACTAAAAAACACGCTTTTATATGCAACCGAACTAAAAATTAGAAAATAATTTTTCATTAAAAAAAATATTGTCATTTCATAGTAAAAAGCGTGGGGTGCATTTTACTATTTTTTCATAACTTTTCCATCATAGATATTTGCAAATATAATAATTATAACATTTAATATATTTATCACCCCACGCTTTTTACTATGAAATGACAATATTTTTTTAATGAAAAATTATTTTCTAATTTTTAGTTCGGTTGCATATAAAAGCGTGTTTTTTAGTTTTTTAAACTATTAATTATTTTTCATTTTTTAGTTTCTGCTACTCTGGTGCAACTAACCCTATATTTTTATTGTTCATAAAAATTGAACACCAATGGTGCAACTAACCAAATTGTGTAAAAACTAAAAAATTTCTTCTTCATTTAATAGCAAAGTTTGAAATGTTGCCAACAGATGGCATCCTAGGTGTTGTTTTTATAATATAATGGAATTTTTTTCCTGGCGATTCAAAAAGAGATAACGGGATACTGTTTTTAAATTATTGCATCTTCATCGGTCCTTGACACGTGTGCAAAGTTTCAAAGAAATCGAATAGCTGGAAGTTGGTTAAAATTAGGCTCAAAGATTCCGTTACATAGATAGACAGATGGATAGATTGTTACAACCCAAGTTAATAAAAGCGTGTTAAAAAAGGCAGCGAATCGCGTTTTAGCTCATTTAACGTGCTACGGCATCCCCTTAAGAACACGTCACTAAAATTTTAGAACATATTTTTCAGTATTTCTTATATTACATAGTCGTTAAGTCACTATAATCATGAATTTTTATGTACCTATTCAAACTTTAAACGCCTTTTTCTTGAAACTATATTTTTAAATTGGTGGACATGATAACTGAAAAAGTTATCAACCCATCTTTATGAAATTTTGCACACATCTTTTAAACAACAGTAGTTTCTATGGGAACCTAAAAAATTGCGAAAATCTTTTAAAAAATTATTTTTTTCAAAGCAAAAACGATGAAAAAATTGAGCCACAAAGAAAAATTATTTTTTCAAGCATTGTATTCCTGCAATTTATTTTATTTTTTACTTTTTTTAGGTTGACCAACAAATTATGACATTAATAAACAAATAGTTTTTGATCTTTAAATCACTAGGAGCGATGCTAGAGTGCCTGCCGATTAAGAAGTCCCTCTCCGACCATAGTAAAAGAAATTAACGTACAGCCATTTTAAATAAATAAAAAAAAACTATATTATTTTAATATTTGAATAAACTACATACCAATTTTGGAAAATACAGTGTGTCCCAGGATAGGTATTACAAAAGGACAAATGGAATGCTATCCAAGAGGTAACTTAATTTGTAATTTTCTATTGTTTTACTATTATTTATATTATTTATTTATATTTCTTGCTTTTGACATATTATAAAAACAAACTCTAACAGCCCACCGTAGTTTATATTTTGTCTGGCGCTGCAATCACACTTATAGCAAATAGAGCAAACCGTGTTCTCACCTACCTATAACCGTAGATATTCGGTTATAAACCAACAGAGGCGGGTTGGCCGGGCTCTGGTTAGTAGGTGGAGGCACTGCTGCAGTCACTGGTCCCGTGTCATCTTCCGAAAGATACACCGTCCTTCTTGAACCTACTGAGCCCAAACTTATGGCACTACCGGGCTCCCTATTAAACACTTGGTCACCTGAAAATGTATATAAATCGCTTTTATTAGATTTATTTTAAAACTCTTGAATTTAAGAATACCGTTATTAAAGAATAGTATCATTAGAAAAAATATTTGTTAGTGTTTAATATTTATATTAAAAAGCATTAAAAAAAATCAATAATGTTATTTTATTTAGTGTCCATACACGATCGGATCGACGCTACGATTGGTCTATATTGCCTGTATTACCCGTAAATAGGTACCTGAATATCATATCATGTTATAAAAGGTGTTACAGAATGTTGTTAAGAAAATTTAAGGACACATTCTACATCAGCAAATATAGGGAAAAGTTCATATAAACATGGGTCCGCAAATTTTCCTTCCCAAGATACAGGATTCAAAAAAACTAAAAAATACTGAAAAAACCTTTTTTTCGTTAAAATTGTTAGACTGGGTATAAACTTTATTTAATTAAGTATTTATTGTTGTTGTTAGATAATTGCTAATAAAAAAATAAATAAAACCAAATCTTTAAAAAAAAAAAGCTCCAGCAATGCTTGTTTTATGATATAAAAATATGCAATTTAGTGACTTTATTCGTTTTCTCTTAAGGTAGTTCTACCGATACCACAAGAGTCAAATGAGTGCTTAAGGTAATTTGACTACCGTGGTATTTATATTTGGCAACGCTGCGTAAAAACAATAGAAATCATACGCAAAAATATACTGCACAAGCATCTTTAAACAAGTAATCGGTTTTAAATTTTATGTTTATTTACTAATAAAATCTTTAAACCACCCTTATCATATCACCAAAAAAATATTTCTTTAAAAAGGCAAAACAGTCACTGAAAAAATTTATAACGAATTTGTAAAACAAGGTCAAGTAGCACATAAATTTAAGGATAAACATCTGTCACATAACCTGTCAACTAACGTAAATATTGATACATGGTCGTCGAATTGTTCACTTAAAAACACTCGGAAAAAACATGTTTTCTAATTATTGCGGATATTCATTATCAATCATTGGATCTTGTAACCGAAAAACGTATAGGACTGACATCAATTTTATGTCCCCATATACCGTTTTCAAAAACTTTTCGGACGCATAACTTTTCGGCACCGTTGCCACATGAGTCATATAGCATATTTTTTTCAATTATTTATTAATTACCTCTATCACAGCTCTAAACGTCGGATTTTAATTAGTCAAAATGTTCAGAATTGTTTTTTCTTCCGTTGATACAACTTTCAATGAAATCTGAACACCAGTTGTTGTAAAGTAAAATAAAAACTACGATTTCCCATAAAGATCAATGTTAAAAGCAAATGTTTTATAATATTTATAACTTTTTTCAGTTCCCTGTAGATCTTTGAAAATTTAACTGGTTGATTTCCCTATTATAAAGTACCAGTATGCTAAGTTTCATAATTTTCTGAACATTAATTCTTACACAAAAAAAAATAAAAAACAGAACCTGTGTTTTAATTTGCCTAATCTAAAGCACAAAAATTTTACACCCATATACACAGTCAGTTGCATACCGTTTTTTTTTTTGTTAGAAATATTCCGTCAGTTGCCGGTATTTGGGTAAAACATATGTAACATATTCAAAAAACAATTTTTTTACAAGTTTAATACCCTGTATCTTGAGAACGAGAAATTTGCAGACCCAGGTTTATACAAACTATTTTTTTTAAATACTTTCAATAGTAGAATCTGCTCTTTAATTTTCTTAACAACACTCTGTAACACCCTGTATAGTAATCAAAATGCAACAATCAGTTAGTTAGTCAAAGAAAATTTTGTTGCTTTATGACAAGTTGAACAAACTAGTCTTGTTCATTTAATGTTTCAACTTATGTAAGGGCCTTTATATTAAAAAGCAATGAAAAAAAAGCCGTACCGCAAACTTTGGACATTTTTTTATTACCTGATATAAGTACTCGTCGGTGAACAACAGCAAAAAACTGCAAATATCCAAAAGTGTCGCAGTTATTTTCAAGGATACCAAATACTAATTATTAAGATTAAAAATATATCTGTACCTGCTATACTGCTCCTGTGCATACTCAGGTCTCTATGTGACCTGCGTAAAGCGACTTCATCTCTAGGTTTATGACCACGTAAACTTCCTGTACCTAAACAGAACAAATATGTCATGTCATAAAAAAATTCATGAGAATACCAGTCATAAACATAATTGAAAGACTTCTTAAAACATATACAGGGTGTCCAAGAATATGTGGGCAATCTCTCGGATTCCTATAGAACATGTGAAAATAATGTGACAAGTGCCTAAATTTTTTTCTCAAAGCTCCTCTTTACAGAGATATATATAAAGGACACCGCTGGAAATTGTTTTTTTAATAACTTTTACAGTACTTGGTATAATGAAATATTTTTTTAATACGATAAATACAAGTAGGAACTCTTTAGAATGGTATTCTTGTAAAACATTTGCCTTTATTAGTTTGCCAGGGGCGGACTAACCCTTACACAATAGAGTTAATTATTTATACACCCTGCATAATAAAGAAATGAGATAAGTATATTTGGGTAGCCTAAATCCTTAGCTAAAAAAAAGGTACTCCGATTTTGTTTAGTAGGGACATCTAAAAACATAGGTTATTCTGTTGAGTATGCTACTAAAAAACTTATAAAAAGGATTTTTTTATTTTCACAAAACAAAAAAATAATGTTGCTGCATTGTGGAGGGTCCCATAACCTTCGATAATTAAAGTTAGAATGTATAAAATAAGAGGGAGCCTATGTCGAACTGACAAACAAAATTATTAAAAACAACCCTATTTAATCAAAATGTTTTTTTTCTCAAAAACGCCTCACTTTATCGATATCGGAGAGGAGTACCTTTTTTTAGCTAAGGATTTAGGCTAGCCAAAAATACTTATCTCATTTTTTTATTATGCAGGGTGTACAAATAATTAACACTATTGTAAAAGGGTTAGTCCATCCCTGGCGAACTAACAAATGCAAATATTTTACAAAGATACCTTTTAAGGAGTCCTAACTGAAATTTATGCTATTAAAAAATTATTTCATTATACCAAGTGATAAAAGTTATTCAAGAAAAGCCCATTTTCAGTAGCGTCCTTTAAAGGCATATATCTCTGTAAAGAGGGACTTTAGGAAAATATTTTATATGAACTGGTCACATTATTTTTATGTGTTCTATATGAATCCAAGAGATTGCCCACATATTCTTGGACACCCTGTAAGCGAACAAGACCCTTTTATAGGATATTTTATTACAACGTTTTTTACATTTTGTTTACACTGCATGTTGTGTAATACTGTTTCTATACTAATAAAAATATTTAAAACTACATATCACAATTGTTTTCATTCTAAATTTACAACCCTAGTCCTAAAGAATAAGAAGTCATACAAGACAATCAGTAAAAATAATATTGTGTAAATAGACTAAATTTAGTACCAAAATATTTTCATTTAGATTGATATGGTGTCATTTTTATAAAGAAACGCTGTATCTTTGCCCCTAAGCAGGTTGGACCTGGTATCGGGGCATAATTTAACAGTGTCTATTTTTATTTTTCTCTTTTTTGCAACAATCCTTGCAAAATAAAAGTTTGTTTTTGTTTCATTTAAATTGCATATACAATTTTGTCAGTGAAGAACAATATAGGTGAATATTTATGAGATCTTAATTATATGCTTAATTTAATATAGATCACAGCCTAGATTTTTTAAAAACCTTATCCATAAGTTTTTTGTTCTAACTAAAGTCTAAACAAGTAAAATTAAAATAACAAAACAAGTAGTGTTAAAATGTTACTAATGTTAAAAAACGAACACATTAAAAGAACATTGATAGAGAAGCAGCCTAGGTGCAATACAGACTAACAACTGATTACCATTATATAATAATCTATTTACATGTTGGTTTTAAGTTTAACTGGCAAAAAGTAGTCAACCTTCATACAGACAACAAATGTTACTAGTTATGAAGAATAATCTTAATATTACTTACAAATCTGTTATATGGCATGTCTCTTATGTGTTTAGGTATTTGATTGAAAGTTTCTACTGCTTTCGAAATTGGGTTTAAAATTCCCCGATTTGTTCTACAATTTACTAGGTGAAGTTGGTTATGAGATCTTGTGTCATGATCGTGTATTTGATTATTAAAGGTTATTACTGTGTTACATTTTAGATTTTTCGAAAGTATTCTATGTATTTGTTTACATTGCTCGAATTTTAGAATGTATAATATAGGATCCAGGTTTAATTCTTTATAGAGTGTTTCCGTAGGTGTTCTGTAGTTAAGTTTAAATAAGGCTTTTGTTGCTTTATTTTGTAGTATTTGTATTCTCTTAAAGTTTGTGTTATTACAAGTTCCCCATATAGTTATGAGGTATCTTATGTTAGACAAGATATGTGCATTATAAATCAAGTATCTGTTTTTGTTGTTTAGATAATCCGAGCATCTGTACAATGCTCCTATCATTGGTGACAGTTTTTTACAAAGTTTATTTATGTGGTTGTTCCAAGTTAATCTATCATCCACAATCAAACCCAGATACTTAGTAGAGGACACTCTATCTATTTTGTGATTTTTATTTTTATATTTAATGGTATTTCTAACATGTTTTTTTGTTTAAATAGCATGTAAACAGTTTTTTTTCATTTAGTTTTAACTTGTTTTGCAATAACCAATTGTAATATTTAGATAAATCTGTATTAACTATATTTTCCAAATTTTTAATGTTTTCGTGGCTAAACACTAAGACCATGTCATCTGCAAAAGTAAAGTACGTTCCACACAATCCTGCTTTTCTTAATGACAAAATGTATAATGAAAAAAGGAGGGGCCCCAGAACTGAGCCCTGAGGTACTCCTGCCTGATTTTTTAATTTTTGACTACTAGATTGATTTAGGCGTACAAAGTTATTACGGTCCTCTAAATAAGTTTTAATTAGTTCATATGCTATGCCTCTTATTCCCATTAGTTCAAGTTTGTTAAGCAGGAGTGAGTGGTCCACTACATCAAATGCTTTCTTAAGATCTATATAAATTGCTATAACATATTTTTTTCTCTAATTCAACGTTGATGTGATTAACAAAGTCCGTAGTTGCACTTAGTGTATTGCTGTTTTTAGCAAACCCATACTGATACTTATCGAAGCCTACCTTTTCGGTTTATATCTTGGTTTTTAATAAGTACTCAATTTTTTAGCTCTTACATTATCTATTGTATTATCTTATTACCCATAAATTTTGTTATTTATACTTTATGTACATATTTATTATTTTATTACACTTAAACGACAATAATTATTTATATACTACTTTAAATTATTAGTACCATGGTTATTTTAGCTTTATTTACAAGACTACTTCTTTATAATAATTCCACATACTTTAAACAGCAGATATCGATTTAAGTCCAACAAAGTCCAGACATTCGAATCAACCTTTAGTAATATTTTTAGAATTTGAATTCGTTTTTATCTTTAAAGATAAAATTGTGAAAGGTCCCTTACCCCCGTGTTTCGTCTAAAAGGTTCAATGTTCGCATTTCTTAAGCTGGCACTACTTAGTTCCTCAGTACTGTTATCCGAATCTCTGTTGTCTGATTCTCCAGATCCATGACCAGCCAAAGTAAACTGTGACTGAGTCAGGCGCGTTGCGTCTTCATGCCAAGACCGGCGATTCTAAAAAGAGCATAAGAATTATATTTGTTATAGAAGTATTAAAGACTGCATCCCCTTTATTTAAAATTGTCACTCCATTAAAACCACCATTAAATTATTTATTCCTTTATAATTGACGCATTTAAACCCGTTAATTAAGATATTAAAAACCGATTCTATTCAATAATAAGAAAAACTCACCCTGCTAGGAACCTTATTTATAATATCGGAACCGGCTTTCCTCACTCTTCGGACTAACGTCGCGCCAAAACCTTTCCTAGAAATAAAGAAAAAAATCTCAAATAAAATACAAACTAACTTTATTTTTAAATAGTGATTGTCAAAGATTGGATGCATATGAAAACAAAAACTTCCAAGAATACAGATACATTGTTTTAAACATTGGTGTTCTATCGACCACTGAATAATATATACAGTGTTTCCCAGGATAGGTGTTACAAAAGGACAAATGGAGATTAATTAATTATCTGCATTTCTTTAATTTTGTATTATTCTGCAAACAGACATAAAAAAAATCCAATTATTTAATATTTTCGACTAAGTGTAAAAGTTTATTATAGCAGGATAAACCAGATGTTAAATTTAGGCTATAAGGTATAAGTTTTGCACTTTTTTTTTTTTTTTTATCTTTGGACAAACCACGAAGGCTAAAAGCCTAACTACTAACGTACCGTAGGTGTCTTAAGCGAGGTAAGAGTCGTTTGAAAATGACATAGTATGTCGAAACTGTAGTAACGCAAAAAACAAAATAAAATCTGTGACAAAATAACAACGTAAATTTTTATTTTCAGGATATTAAAAAATAATAATAATAACAAACCTACATGGCTAACTCTATTTGTTTTTTTGCTACATGTACGTAAATATATCAGTATTTTGTGTATTTAGAGATATATTTGAAGGTTCTATAAACATCAGTTTTTTTGTAAATTAGGACTTGACTATATTGGTTCCATATCAGAAATGACACTGGTTGTTTTTTAAAAAAACCATCAACTGACTGGTTTATATTGTTATTGAGCCAGTTTAAATTTAAATGGAAGCGCCTGTATTTTTAGAAAAAATCTTTGGGAGAAAATTATGAATAAATTTAAAAAATAATTTTCTTTATGCCATTCTTGAAAAATAAAAAATGAAGTTTTCTAAAACATTAACATTCATTATTTCTTACTTTTTGGCAGAGGCATTATCAAGCTTTCTATAATGTTCCATTATTTTTCTTCTAATTTCTCCTTTTGCCTACACAAATTGTTCACCTTGTCGGTAAAGACTTTTTCTTCCAAATGGTAGTGTTGCTTGTCCTCCAGCGAGTGAGTCAGCAGAGAATGATACTGAGACAATAATTGAGAGACATGATCCATCAAAGCTCTTCTATCCGCGTCCAGCGAGTGGTTCATTTCAAATAACATCTAAAAATGATTTTATATTTATTCTAATGCTTACTTTTTTAGCAATGGCTGCCTTGTACCCCATTATATAATTATTTACAACAGTTTTATTGCTGGCCAACTAGCTTTAAAGCAAGTTTTTACGAAAAAGTTACTTACATCACACTTCTGTTGTAGTTTGGCATTCTCAAGCTGCAATCCTGACACTCGATCAGATCTAGAGTTAAGTTCTTCCTGAATTTCCGTTTGGCTTAACCTCAGGTTTCTGGATTCCACCCTCAGACGTTTTAATTCCTCCTGGACATTTCGATATTCCATTTTTTTCCGTTCGCTGGCAGTGAATAGATTCCTAAAGTCATCCTAAAAGAAATGTGTGAGAAGTATACTGGGTTTGTAAAAACTACTGCAACTCTTAAATATCTTTAAAACCGCTTAAGCTACATTTACCAAACTTGGTATCTGAAAAGTAAAAGTAAAAAGTAAAGTAAAGTAATCTTTATTCATCACTCAAGCCATTACAAAAAGAAACGGCTTATCGGACTTGTCATACAAATACACACTAAATCTAGGTTTAAAAATATATAAAATAAAATAAACACCACACAAGACTAAAAGACTAATATGTTACACATTAAAATGATAATAGATTTATTTTTTTCTTAAAATACAAATACAAAAATAAAGCACAAAAAACAATGATAAATATGTAACTTGAATACTCTTACTGTTTAAAATCACAATTTACATTGATAGGTACTTATTTACATCATAAAAGGCTTGTTCCACTAAGAAATTCTGCAAGGTATTCCTCAGACGTGTATTATTTTCAATATTAGCGAAAAGTTGCAGAAACCTATAGAAAATGATTCCTCTAAATGTTGGAGAATTCTGGCCGACACTTAAGCGAGAATATGAAACGTGTAGGTTGTTATTAGTTCTTGTTTTATAGTTGTGAATATCAGAGTTCCTTTTAAATTTAGCTTTATTCTGTTTTACATAAATTATTAAAAGGTATATATACAGAGACGGGACGGTTAAAATTCCTAAAGTTACAAATGCTTGTCGGCAATGCGCACCCGGTGGTAAACCTAACATAATCTGACAATCCTCTTCTGCAAAACAAAAACTCTACCAACATATGCTGCACCTACCCAAAATATTAAACCATATGATATTTGTGACTGAACCAAGCCATAGTATGCCAATTTTAACACATTTGGCGAAACGGATTCCCTTAAGTACCGAATTAAAAAGCAATATTTACTTAACTTAGGTATTAAATTATTAATATGGCTCTCCCATGTCATTTTCTGATAGAGCGTTATCCCCAAAAATTTAATATTTTCACCTGAGCGATAGACTGATGATTTGCTTTAATTAACAAACTCTGGTCAATTGTTTTTGGAAGAAAATTCATAAAAAATGTCTTACTTGTATTCAACACTAGCCCATTATTTTTACACCAGTCACCAAATTCAACCACCGATTGATTTGCCCTTTTAACAGTCGCTTCCATAGTATGTTCGAAAATTAAAAAAACTGTATCATCGGCATAAACAATCGTTTTTGTTGGGGAGGGGCAGACCACAGGGATATCGTTAATATATACAGGGTCATCCAAATTAAGTGTCCGTTATTGGTAACTTCGTTATTATTTGAAATACGAAATAGTTTAAATTAGAAAACTAGTAGCATTTTTCACGCTTTTTAGGACTTAAGATTCGAAGAAACAATTGACAATTGGGTTTCTGAGTTATACAGCAAAATACCATTTTTTTTTAATGGAACACCCTGTATATTTTATCACAATTAGAAAGATCTTTTAAAATCCTTGAAAAAAGTCCACGAGATATATCTAATTTTTCATGGTTTCGGAAATATACCCATTCTCAGAAATTTTAAAGTACACTGGCATTTTTAAATAAAACACCCTATATATTACATTACCAATAAATAGATATTTAAAAAAACCTTGGCAACCTGACTTTGAACACAAACATTTCGACAATTACTTGGATTCAATGGTATTCCCTTATTTTTAAAAATTGGGATAGACTTCGAAATCTTTAGTTCCTCCGGGTAGTAACCGGTGGAAAAAGACTCACAAATTATATGTGCAAATGGTTCTGCAATCTCATCAGCAACAGCCCGCAGTACATGGTCGCTTATCTATTCCTGCCGCCGGTTTTCTTATGGTTTTTGCTATTATCTTTTTTACCTCATCCTGCGTAACAGGGCATAAGACCATACTATTTAATGTCCTTTAATGTGTTGGGATGAAGGACAACCTTATCAAAATTTGGTTCCTGACATTCGAACTTCAAAAAAGAATGATTAAATATATTACAGATATCCTGAATGTCAGTAATTTTTTTGTCATTAACTAAAATTTCCTTAATTTTTGTTTTTTTATTTTTACTGTTATTTTGTGATTCATTTATTATTTTCCAACTCTCTTTTCCAACATTTAAAGAACCTGAAATACGCCTATCATTAAACTTACTTTTTGTGGTCTTCAACTTTTGCTCATATAATAGCTTTAATTGGCCATATCTTTCCCGCAATACAACATTGTCAGGGTAGTACTTACTGACTTTATGCATTTTACACACCATACAATGCAATTCCTTTAACTCTGGCCTGCACCATTAAAAATTTCTGCCTTCACCTCTACTTTTCTTAAATGTTATGGCACACGATTGTGCATATGACATTTTATACAAAATTCTTAAAATACGTTTTTGTGTAACAAAAATATCCTAAATATCCTGCACTTTTAAATTTCTTCCCCATAAACTTATTCCATACTTAAGCGTGGCTTTGAAATTGGCAAAATACCGTGTGCATAAGGTTGTTTCTTTTAAATATTTGGATGTTATTCATAGACAATAATACATGCCCCATTTAACTTTTTGCTTAACTCAATATGGCATGACCAGTCTAAAAATTGGTCAATATAAATACACAAAAAATTTGTGTTTTCTTTAACATGTAAAATTTCCCCATTCAATTCCAATGTTTCGGGTGTGTCTTTCCTACTAAGTTTTGTTTTAAAAATAGTGATATTAGTTTTTTCTTTGTTCAATAGAAGGTTATTTTTTGAAACCACATTTTCGTTTCCTGGAAAACCTTTGATGCGTTAAGAGTTAAATCTGCAACTTGCATCGCTGCTACTAATATATTGGTATCCTCAGCGTATTCTGCAAGACTAGAACATTTAATTGACTTGTTAATTTCAAATTCTAAATTTTAATCATTAATAAATATAATAAACAGAATTGATCCTAATATGCTTCCCTGTGGAATACCCACTGTATTCTGCGAAATTTTTGATCTATACAAATATCTTTTTCCAAAAATACTCTTTTTGTTCTATGATCCAATTAAGGGCAGATACCCTAACATCATATAACTCCAGCTTTTTCAAAAATAGATTACGATCTAAGCAGTCATAATCCTTTGAAAGATCCAAAAACATACCCATTGCTATTTTTCCCTCCTCCAAATAATTCAAAATTAATCTAGTAAACTAAAAAACTGCAGTCTGAGTTGGTCTTCCCTCATGGTAACCATGTTGGTTTTTTGAAAAAAGACCACATTCCTTCATAAACCCCATTAATCTATCACAAAAAAACAATTCGAACTCTGAAAAACCAGAAAGAAGGTTTATGGGTCTATAACTGTCTATACTTCCTGAATCCCCCTTATTTTAAAAAAGTGTTTTAATTAACGCTAATATAAGCTGTTCAGGGAATATGCCCCCTTTAAGAGAATTATTTATTATGTAACACAATACTTTACTTGTTACTGGAATACACAATTTTATCAGACTTGTGGGAATTTCATCATATCCACTACTATGTTTATTTTTATTTTTTTTGTGCTTATTCTAGAATTTCTTTTCAGGTAGTTGGTCTTAAATACAAAGATCTAGTATTATTTGGAATTGTACAATTCCAGTCTGCCTCTATAATATTTTTTAATAAATTAGGTACTATTTGAAGCAAAAACTCATTATATTGATTTGAAACTTTTTCAGGGTCTCCAGATATTGTAATATTATCTTTATTATTTTTCCCAGAGATTTCATCATATATAGTCCACATGCATTTATTTTTATTATCTGACTGTTAAATTTTGTTTTCATAATTCTTACTCGTACTATATAAATGAGAGATTTAAAATTATCTTTTCTATAAATAAATTGGTTGACTATATTTTTTGCAATCATCCAATTCCTCATCCTTTTTCCATTCTTAGCATGAATATTAAGAAATGAAATGATGCACTCTGATACACGATTGACTCTATTCAGAAATTCAGCTAATTTATCATCAAACCTGTATTAACACATTCCTTGATAAGACAGTGTAGTAGACAAAAACAAAAAATTTGTATGTGTACAACATTTCAGTTTTTCCCAAATGTTTCTTATTTTTGGAAACTTATTTTTTCTAAATCATTAGCCCCTGCCATCACAACAACATAATCGCTTTGTCCATAATCCTTAACTAATAGGTCCACACCATCCAAAACATCGTAAAAAGTAGCAACAGGATTAATTATGCACTGAACTACAAAGTCACCAGAGGCTATTTCCTTGGCAATTGCTCTATCCAAATGTCTTCCATGTTCATCACATAGCAACAGTACTTTTGATTTGTTGCTTTGAGCACTAATGGAAGTAGCCGAACAGTAAGGTATTTCCATTGTTCCTTGCTGCTGAACAACACTTGCCTTATTCATTTGACTGATACCATCGTTATCAGTTTGACTCCCCATCTCACTAACAACAACATTACTACGGGCTATCTGACTTAACCTTAGATTGTGTAACTCAATATTTGCCTTTTTCAAGTCTCCAACATACATTTCATTCTCCTTAGTTAATGTCTCGATGCTTACTAACATATTACTTTTTAATAGATTAAGTTCATTAAATTTATGATTCACATCTTTTAATGAAGATTCCAATTCCCTAATTTCCTCAACAAGATTTTGCATAATCTGTAGGATTTGCTTATTTAGGTTTGTTATATCAATTTTCTGTTCATTATTGGGCATGAAGAATTTAATAGTAATATCAGAACCGTTGCCACATTTCCCTGTTTTGTACTAAAAGAATCTTTTTCGTTTTTTAAAATAGAATGTCCCATTTATTTTCATTGCAATAAATTGCGCAGGCTAAATTTAGAACAAATTTTCAAAATTTAATTTTTACTAACTGCTAAAATATGACAACACCACATAGGTAAACATTTCAGATGCTTTCAAATATCTCTAAAAACACTTAAGCTGCGTTTACAAATTTTGGCATTTACGGGTTTCTGGGCAAGTAGAATTGACCAGTGATACTGTCATTGTTGCCAGATTATACCGTTTTGCGCTACATATAATATTTAGGTATTTTAAATGAAATTCCCAATTTTGTTTAATCGCAATAAAAAGAGCTAACTAACTTTAGTAAGATTTAAAATTTTCAAAATTTATTCTTTACCAGTTACCAACATATGACAACACCGCAATTCTATTAAAATTTGGCAACAATGCTGGTATCACTCATTAATTAGGCATGCCAAAAGGTCCCTAAATACCAAATTTTGTAAACATAGCTTTAACGGTTTTAAAGATATTTAGGCCCTAATTTACTTTTTGTTGAAAGTGTAGTGTATCATATGTCAACAACTAATGGACAGAATTTTAAAAATTTAGAAAGTTACTACATTTGATCCGTCCAATTTTATGCAATAAAAATAAATGGGGCATTCCATTTAAAAAACTGAAAAAAATATGTGTAGTACAAAACTGGGAAATCTGACAACAGTGCCGATATCAGTATTTATTTCCACATGTCCAAAACACGTTAGATACTAAATTTGGTAAAATAGCTTTGGCGGTTTTAAAGATATTTAAAAGCTACTGTACTTTTACCAAACCCAGAAGATATGATATCTGTAACCTTAATTTTACTTATTATTATATTATCTGTAGAATAATGCTAGTAAACTAAAATAAAATAAAAAACAAATTCCTTACCTTTAACTTTGAATGTTCTGCCCTCAAATTATTCAAATTTCTCGTATCCGTCCTCAGGCTTTCCTTCTCCAGCTCGGCGTTGGACACCTTGATCTCCAAACAGTCGTTTTTCTCCTTTAAACTTCTAATTTCTGACCTCAGATCCCGATTTATCTTCCTTAAATTTTCTTGTTCCAGTTTAACTTCTTCATACTCGCTGCTCAGTTGTTCATGTAGGGTTCTCAGAGTCACTTGGTCTAGAAGAAGGTCTTCTTGTTGAGATTTCTGTTGTTGCTGCTGCTTGGAAAGCTACAAGATTTTACATTTAGTAACAAAGATACAAAATACTTTTATTTCTCTACTTTGTAATTATTAGGTACAGAGTAATTTCAAATCTAAGATATCTAGATGATGTGTAAGACAGTGAGTATCCAAGGTACTTAGTATGTAAGTTAATTGATGATTAACATAATTAGTATACTAACGGCCGTATTCACCAAGCTCTGACAAATGTTTGTCAGACTGATAACCTCCAGCAAGCTATCAGTCTGATAAGTATTTGTCAGAGCTTGGTGAATATGGCCGTTAGTGTGTAAGACATTAAGTAGTTACTTATTATATAAGATATCTAGATACTTAATGTGTGAGACACTAACTATAAAATACATCAAGAATATTAGATATTACTTAGTTATATTTTAATTACTAAAAAGACTGTAATAACTAAGATTATATGGGGTGCATTTTATATACAGTATTGTTTGCTAACAAAAGCAGCTAAAGTCAGTAATTAAAAATACTGACCTCTTCTTTTCAGCTACCAACTGACTATTAGCCAATTGCAAGGCAGTCTGCTGCGCTTGCAACGATTGTACTTGCGACTTTAACGTAGAAATATCAACTTTCAAAGTGGCATTTTCATTTTGAAGCGTGTCATTCAACACTTGCAACCCAGCGATATCGGCGTTGAGTTTGTCGCATTGTTGGCTCCATTCGGCGCTTATAGACTTAGCCACCTCTTCAGCCTAAAAAAAGATGTAGTTACTATATTTTAAATGCAACCTACAGAAGTACTCACTTGTTTTAGTGCATCTCCTTCCAAATGGCAGGACGTACAGGGTGTTTCTTTAATGATTTCCTTTTCTTTGAATACTGAATGTATGCATCTGGATATTTCTGAATTTTGCAACATTTTCTCAACTATAACATTGATGTCATTATCTAGAATGTCCAAATTAAGGCCTAATTTCTCCAAGCTTGTTTTGAACTTTTCATTGCTAACCTGTAAAATACAAAATCGGTTATTCCTTATTAAGAATGCATCTGTGTAAAAAAATCATTAATTGCAACCAACGTTTTTATCAAAAACAAAATAATATTTCTTTTATTTTACAGATTCAATTTAAAGGAATCAGATCGATATTTTTGTAAGTAAGAGACAATCATTTTTGTATTAAACATGTTTTTTTAAATATCTAAAAATTGGTTTTGGTATTGAAAATAGTTTAAATGTAACGAATGGTTGTACCAAACTACAGTTCCTTTTGGATGTCCAGTTCAAATGTAATGTATACAAAAAGACCAACTCTGATCTGTCTAACTTAAACTAAAATATACAGTTGTTCTGAAAACTATGCTGCCTTTTAAAAGCTAAACAAAAAATGTTTTACTATTAACCCCAATCACTAAAAATGCCTTAATAAAACATATAAAATAGCCGAAATACACCACTTTCATTTCTTCTTCCGAAAAACAACAGTGCACCAGGAATTGATGGGACATCGTTGAAGGTAATTAAGGGGACTCATCAAGAAATGATAACTCCATTGCTTTACATAATTAATTTAAAATTTAGAAAAGGCAAGAACCCAGCTGGACTAAAAATATCGGTGGTGATACCAATCGTAAAAGCAGGCGCGGAAGCATATGTTGGGAACTATAGACCAATCAGTTTAATTACATGTTTTGCGAAAATCTTCGAAAAATGCTTTAAAGACAAATTAATGGACTCCTCCTTCAAAACGGCATTTTGTCGAAAAACCAATATGGCTTTTGGACGATTGTAGCACCGCAGACGCCTTGTATAAATTTACATCTGAAGTTACGAAATATCTTAATGCTGGCAAAAAATGTATAGGGATATTTATTGACCTGGCTAAGGCGTTCGACACTGTGCTTCACAATAAGCTACTTGGGGTGCTTGAAAATTATGGAGTAAGAAGGCCTGTGTTGAAACAAACTATTTAGAACATAGACGTCAAGTGGTAAGAGTAAACGATGTTTTGAGTAAGGAAGGAGTAATTAAGATTGGTGTTCCTCAGGGCACAGTTTTGGGCCCATTGCTTTTTGTTGTATATATAAATTCACTTCTGAGGCTGAACTTTAATGGCACAATTTTTTCCTACGCTGATGACACGGCTCTAATCTTCAATGGTCAGACCTGGGATGAGGTAAGGCAAAAGTTGGTGGATGGATTAAAGCAAATTAAAAACTGGCTAGAATCTTATAAACTTACCCTAAATATATTAAAAACAAATTATATGGCATTCTCTTTAACAGCAGCCAATCGACCAACATATTCAAACATAGAAATAAGTGATAGTCACACAAAGTATCTGAGAATTATGATCGACAAACATCTTAAATGGCAATCACATATTAATTATTAATCTTGTAGAATTTGAAAAAATATATAAATTCTATGTTATAAGAACATTCTTAAACACCAAAGAAATAATTACAATTTATAAGCCTCATGTGGAATCAATATTAAGATATGTTATATTAGTGAGGGGTGGGTTATATAAAAATGCTATGCATAAATTAAATATAATTCAAAAATATATTCTAAAGGTAATTCATAAAAAACAACAGACTAAACCCATCAAATTTACTGTTTACTAAACAAACTCCTAATATAAGTACAATATATATAGTGACAATATGTACCTATCTGTGTTTGTAATAAATTAAATAAATAAAAAATAAATCTCCATGTTAACGAATCCGCTAAAATTAATTTAAACCATCCTCATAACATTTGAGCAAGAGCTAGAAAAATCTCTGCCTTCCTCAGAATCTAAACAACATTAATTTATAAAAAAATTACTTATCTTCCCCGAAAACATACAGTTATTGCCAGACACTATTCGTAAAGTAAAAAATGAAAAGAGTTTTAGCGAGAGTGTACCAGTTTTGTACATGAACACTTTTAAACATTTGCACTGTTGTTTTAGCCCTCAAATTTGCAAATGCAATACATGTGCCATTCCTTGATCAGTGATCACCGTCATTTTGTCGATCGTTTTTGCTTATTAAGCAAAAAAATATGTTAAGAGTTTGTATTGTATAAATGTCAAGCTTGAAATATGGAATAAGAGGAACAAGACCATCACTAATTAAATCTCTATATAACAGAGAGACAGCAGGTAGTATGTGTCACGGAAAATGGCAGGCAGTATTTCTCAGAGCCTGTGGAATTAAAGCAGGGAGTTGCACAGGGTTCAATCCTGGGACCTCTGCTATTTTTATTATATGCAAATAGTCTATGTGATGGCTTTATCACTGGTTGGTTTTATCAGTATGCCGATGACACAACAGTAATTTTGGAAGATCCCACCATGGCTAGTCTGTCTGCTGAATGTTCATGCTGCGGAACAGATGCAGGCATGGTGCAGAAAACTATTTAAAACTTAACGAAGAAAAGACCGGCCTAATTCAGTTTAGTAAAACAAATCAAAATAAGTCTGTTCTTGCACGACTAAGTAATAAATCAATACCATTACTAGACAACATTAAATTTTGAGGAGTCTATATAGATCAGTACTTTAGATTGGGTAAAACATATTGATGGGTTGACATCAAAATTAAATAGTTACTGTGCTCTTCTTCCGCAGAATACGTGATGTGCTTTGACTGTCGAGACTGTTGATCTTCTATTTTGCCTGTGTTCAGTCAATTATAACCTATATGGCATATTGTTCTGGGGTGCCTCTGGAAATGCTTCAAATGTTTTATAGCCCAGAAACGAATTATTAGGACTATATATAAATTGCATCCAAGAACATCTTGTAGAACTTACTTTTTAAGGTTGGGAGTGCTTACTGTCCCATCCACACCTTTTTAAAGCATTAGTGGTATTTGTGAAAAGTATCTGATCTATTTCAAATAAACGCTAATCACTACACCGGATGAAATGACGATGGTAACAAGGGGAAGGGACGGCCTAAGTATTCCTTTCCACACTTCAACTTTTTTGAAAAAGGTCCTTATTTTAAAGCAATTAAAGCATATAATATGCTGCCCTAATAACATCAGGAGCATTAATGAAATGAAAAGGTTTAAATCCAAGGTAAATGAATTTTTAATAGATAAATGTTATACCTCGTTTAATATTGAAGGTTATAAGCCTTAATTTTTAAGTAAGGCTTTTGAATTTGTACTTTGTAACTTAATTTGTTTCTTTTTACTTCCACTACTAGTGATGATATTTTAACTTTATGTTAGTTGTTATATTTTAATTTATTTATATGTATCGTTGTAAACAACTTTTGACGTTGCTTTTGTGATGTTTGAATCATTTGGTTGGCAATAAAGTTATTATTATTATTATTATTATTATTAATATTAGTGATTATTTAGGAACTAGGGATAAATGTGACGCATACAGGTGTATGTTACACCTAGGCATAATTAATTATATTTTTTTAGAAATGTATTATTTTATATGAAAATGTATAGTATAGTTGCACTCACTGTATAAATTTGGTTGGTTAAATAAATAAATAAATGAATTAGACCCAACACGAGATGAAAAATAATTGCTTACCACATAATTTGGTTTTCTAGCTATAATTAAACAATTCATACCTTTTCATTGACAAGATCCCTCTGCAACATAGCAATAGTCTCAGCATGAACCGAAGCCTTAGAAATTAATTCTGTTGCATTTTGTTCAAATTCCTGCAATTTCTCTATTTGCAAAATCAAACTGGCCCTCTCCTGGCTTATTTTGAGAAATTCCTTTTCAAACTTCTGTTTCTCCTCAAGGTTTTTATCCAAAATAACATCTTTTTCTTCAACTATTTCTTTTAGTTTATTTACATCTTTTTGCAAAGTGGCATTTTCTTTTTCTAATAGATTAACTTTGTCTTGTAGTTCGGTACCTAGTTTTTCAGCTTTTTTCCTTTTTCGACTTCCCCCTGTAAACCTTGTAATTGTTCAGAAACTTGATTTAAAGATTTTTCTGTATCATCTGCACGTTTTTTAACTCTGTCACACAATGTCTGAATTCGCTGTTTCTCTTTTGACAAACTATCTATATGCTTTTCTAACTCGGTTATTTTAGTTTTCTCATTCTGCAAATCTGTATTTTGTCTGTCTGAAATCACCTTTAAAGAATCCATGCTGTTTTGCAGTTTCCTATTTTCCTGAATTGCGTTTTTAAATAGATTTTCTAATTCTGAATTTTGTTGCGACTGCCTGTCACAATTTTCCTGTAATTGTTCACATTTTAGCAGTAGCTTTTTCTTTTCTTTTTCTAGTTCTAAAAGCTTAGTCGCATTCTCATGAAAACTACTTTCCTTTAAAGAATCTATAGTGCTTAGTAACCCTAAAAAAGAAAAGGTTTATTTTTTTATATATTTTTTAATAAACATATTTACAGTTTTTTATTTATGTATTCTTTGTAATTTTAATATATTATTCATCTTGCTGGGAAAATAAGGAATAGTGCTACAAATAGTTGTCCTGTAATAGTTTAAAGGAAATAATATTATACGGCTGTTGGCTTTTTCAAAAAATTTTGATTGATTGACATATTTTAGACACATTGTATATTTTCCATCTAATTAAACATAACCATATTTAATTTGTCGTTAATAATATTGCATTTGGCGAATAATTAATACCTGTTATGTGTACTAGAAATAATTTTATATGAAACTAATGTTCCCATAGAAATTTAGTAAAAGCTATTTTTTTAGCACATACTTTTATTTTCAAGTTCTAATTTCAATGCTCTCGCTTGCGCGTTATTAGTCAACTGCTCTGAAAGGCTGTTGTCCCCAGAATTAGACTCTTCATGATCGGAATCAATTGCAATATGCCCAAGACTTGTTTCCTGGAGAGCCGACTTTGTAACCTGTTGTAACTGAATGTTTTCATCAACAAGTTCTTGAATTTTGTCTCTGGCTGCATCACGTTCCTAAAATGATAAGATTACATAAAAGCTGACTACTAAAAATATCTATAACAAAATACAGGCCGAATTATCGAACATTTGAATAACAAAAAAACATTACATAATAAGCATTCAACTTACCAACATAATTTCATTAATGTTCTGCTTGCAAGACAGCAATTCTGCTTCTAGTTCTAGAACTTGGTCTGCTCTTTGTCTAGCTCTTACTAATTGGGACTCTAACATTTCTGAAATAAAAATATGGGATTTTTTTATTAGGATATATTTATTATAAGATTTTTCTTTATTATAAGATATTTCTTTTTATTTATTCTCATTCTACATATTATAATAACTACATGTTAGTTATTATAACTAAGATTTTTACATACAAATTTTATGCTTATTTTTTAACTGACTTCCTTACCTCTAGTTTCCAAGAGTACTCTGTTATCCTCTCTCAGTTCGTCCACTCTTACTTTGTAAAACTCAGAGTCAGCCAGCCTTTCTCTGTATCTCTGAACCTCCAGCTCCAATTTGTCAGCTCTCTCAGCTCTCTCTCGCATTGCATCAACTTCATCCCTATATGCTTTAGCTTTACGAGCCTCTGTTAATAAGTCAATGTTCTAAAAACAGATACACTATGTCATAGTTGTCGCCTTTTAAAATACAATTTACAAATGAAAATTAGACAAAGTTATCTTTAGTTACTTAATTTTTATAATCTAGGATGAATAATAACCTACCTCAGCTTTCAACTTAGTAACTAAACTTGAAGCATGTTCTAGTTCCTCTTTGTATTCAGCCAGCAATTCAGTTTTTTCTTCCCTGAAACATAACATTTTACCAGTTCATTTTTGAAGATCCTAGAGTGGACATCTAATCTGTTATTTTTCTATCTTTTTGGTAGAAAATAAGCATGGTGGTAGTGCAATCTATGTACAAAATAACATCAACTGTAAGGTAAGAGTGGACATAAATATTATTAGTGTGAAAGGAACCATAGAATGTTGTGCTTGTGAACAAAAACAAGAAATATAAAAAATTTTAGTCGTATAAGTGTAAAAACGATAAAAAATTATCCGATCTGCTGTCAATAGTTTACTCTTTTGATGTGGAACATAAGATATCTGAGGTCAACAGAATTAGTGCTAGTGGTGGTTCATGTATAGACAATATCCTAACCAACTATAAGGGCGATTATATTTCTAAAGTTTTGAATACTTATATCTCCGATCACATAGCACAAAAAATTACTGTTTTTATAGAACCTTTAACTTCGACAGATGTTGAAAAGAGATATTTTAACAAACACAATAAAAACATTTTTTTAACAAAACTAAGATCCAGAAAATGGAAGCGGGTGTACGAGATAAAAGCAAACTTAGTTAACCAACAATGGACTGAGTTTATGAAGGACTTATTGATAGATTTTAATGATTCTTTTCCAATTAAAAAGTAACCTATAGGGAATTTAAATAAAAGTAAAATATGCAACAAATTCCAGAGACACAAGTATGCAAAACACAACTAGATAATCTATATATACTAAAAAAAACAAAGATCAGAGCTGTAAAGATATGTATACACAAAAAAAACGTGAGTATGATAATCTTTTGTTAAAATTTAAGCAAAGACATTATTGTAACAAAATAGCTGCTTCAGATCACAATGCAGACAACCTGGGCTAAAGTTAATAATATAACTGGTAGGAAATCTAAACAAGACATTAGAATAATAATAATAATTCCTTTATTGTCATAAATACATTCAATTCTGAACATTGACAACGTCATAAGTTTTAACGAATAAAAATTATTTGACAATGAATTAAAATTAGCCATACTACAGTAAAAAATTAAACAAACATTAATATACAGAAATCAAAAATTTTTAAAATCATACTTTATAAAGCATAAAATTAATATAAATAAAATGTAATATACAATAAAAAGAAGCAACTTTTTATAAAACAAATGTAAACACCTAACAATAATTATACAGTTTAAATAAATAAAATGCAATATGGATTTAAAAAAATTAAAAAGATAAACAAAGAAAAACACTTAAGAAATAATTATACAGCCAAAATAAATAAAATGTAATTTAAGTTAAAAATACAATATATCCAAGATAAGAAACACAATTAGAGTTAGGCCAGGAAAACTAATGAAAATAGAATCTAAGATGAACCGTAAAAATTTTACGAAAGTTCCAAAGTTTTACTATTAGCAGGTACATAGAAGGATTCCAAACCGTGACGTTTGAAAAATAAAAGATTAGTCTTATCTGAATTCAAACCAAGATTATTAGAGTTGCACCAATCCGACATTCTTTTTACCACTTCAACAGAGTTTCTACAGAGTAGTACTCTTTTAGCAGAAGAGATAACACAGGAAGTGTCATCTGCAAATTGATATAATTTTGAGATGTCCAGTTTTTTATTTATGTCATTTACAAATATTAAGAATAATATTGGTCCTAATATGGAACCTTGTGGTACTCCTCTGGTAATTGGTTTATATGCTGAATACGATTTAGTTTGTTCAGAACCAACACACACAGTCATACTTCTGTTAGTCAGGTATAATTCTATCAATTTATTGGGTAACCCACGAACACCATACTATTCCAACTTATGAAGCAATAACTTATGATCTATCAAGTCAAAGGCTTTACTCAAATCAAAGTAAATTCCTGAGACCAAGTTTTATTATCTATTTGATCTAAAATGTAATTTAAAGACTGAAATATTGCCGTGATTGTCGACCGCTTTGGTATAAAGCCATGATGACCAACATAAAACAAGTTGTTTATTACAAAATAGTTTAAAAGCCTTACATATATATTAGCTTTTCAATTACTTCAGAAAATATAGGTGACACGGAAATATTTCAATAATTAGAGATAATCTCTTTATTGCCTTTTTTATAAACAGGAATCACTTTAGCTATTTTGAGTTGATCAGGAAAATACCCTGCTTCAAAACAATTGTTAGTCAGATCAGCCAAAGGGAAACCTATATTATCGGCCACCTCCTAATCACTAAATCAGGGACATCATCAACACCTGTAGAGTACTTTAACAGCAAAGAGTTTATTATACAGGTAACTTCTTCGGGTGTTGGGGTTCCAAAAAAATTAAAAAGGTTCATTTTTGATATTGTCACCAACAGAGCATGTTTGGGACAGAAGAGCAATTCTGCTTACATCAAACTGAGCTGCAAATAAATCTGCGAATGTTTCAGGATCTTTCACCACTACGTTGCCATCCAAAATCTGTAAATTATTTATTTATTTATTTATTTATTGGTACTCCTTATTACTCTTCGTTTTATTCTGAATATTCTTAAGTAATATCCAAGTTGACTTAGTTACATTTTTAGAATTTACTATGAAATTATCGTTATAACTATGTTTATAGTGCCTAACGTATTTTCTGAATGCATTTCTTTCACTTTATAAAAAGACAGTAATTGACTATCAGAAGTGCTGATTGATAAAGCATATAAATCCCGAAGATCCTGTGAAATTTCCTTGATCTCGTCAGAGACTCAGCGCTTTTATTTATTTATTTACAAATGTACACTACAGAATAAAAACATTCTAAATGGTATCAGCTAAAGTTAAAAGATTTAAAATAAAATATATGTATGTAATTAACATTTTTTAATTAACTGGTTCAAAAAGTTTTCGATTTAAAGTGGACTGTATTTTTGTTAATAAATTTAATTATTAATTAATTAAATTAAGAGAGAAAAAAACGACGATTAGTGGTCCAAGTCTTACCTTATTGGTCTGGATCCAGCTAATGATAACTTGTATGGCACGACGCGATACCCGGGTATGAGATAGCCTTAGGCGACACACTGGCCCTTTACAGCTTCGAAATCGTACTGATTTGTATTCAATTTTGGCGAGCCCATAAACCTACTAGACTCGGACCAAGCTAAAAAAGCGCGGCAAACAAAAAACCGTAGAAAAATAGAAGAATAAAATAAAATCCCTTTTGCAATTTAATTATTATTTACGAAATAATTATAATTAATACTTGTATTATAAAAATAAAATTAGAACAAAAAGAAATATATATTAAGTAAACAAAAAAATATGCGTGTACGGAACAATATAAATATTACGAAAACATATGAATATAGCCTAAACCTGAACAATTAAAGAACACATAAAAACAAATCATGTAATATGACTATTTAGCATACGTCTAAGTGAAGATAATCTTAAATAAAAATCTCCAGATTAGCATAGCTTTGATGAATAAGTCCCAGTTATGGTCCTTTTGAAAGGGATAAAAACATTAAAGTAGTAATTAAAAATACGAGCAAAAACGCTATAACGCTCCTCTACACCTACCGCACTGTACATGTCATCCCATCCCTCACTGATCATTGCTGTTCTAAAACTACGCAAATTATCTTGACCAAAATATCTTCGATAACAAGTCACTCTTTGTGTTCTTATGGTGACATTTAGCAATTCTAGCATTAACGTGTAGTGGTCTAAAATGTTTGTTCTTAAGATATCAGTTTTCAATTGGTCATCTTTCAAATTAGAAAAAATGTTATCTATCTGCGTGTCAGAAGTAGTAGTTACACTGGTAGAACTAGAAATTATTGATTTTAAATGATAGGTAGAGAAAAGATTCACAAGATCACGTGTGTTCCCATCAACTCCGTCAAATCTTATATTAAAATCACCACCTACTACAACAACTTTATCCCTTCTATAAATCTCATCTAATGGTCCATTCATAGTATTTAAAAATACTAAAAACTGACCAACAGGTGTATTATTAATAAAAAATTCTGCACAACAAAACTCACAATCATTCTCTATGGCTCTAGTGGCTGTATCTAATGGTCTACCCGTAATTCCCGACTTAGCATAGATTGAGGCTACCCACCCTCCTTTCTACAAACGTAATTAGAAAGATTAAAATTTGTTGGAATGTGCCAATGTTCAGTAAGACAGACGCTTTTTGGATCTACTTCCTCTATAAGCATTTCTAAATCGTTAACTTTATTTCGTATGCTTCTAATATTTTGAATTAATAACTTAGTACCACTGTTTACGTTTTTTGTTGAGAAAGTGTAGCACTTCGAAAATTTTTAAAATTATTATTTAAACTCCCTTTTCTTTTTGAACCCTATCCATACAATTTTCATTACCTTCCCTGTTTATAACCTTTTTCCACAATCAATACAAACATTTGAAAATTTCTGGTCAACATTTATACTTAAGTTACTACTACTATTACAAAGTAAATTATCATATCATATCAACACATAAAACCATTTTTTATATAAAGTTTCAAAAGTTTACACATGTAAAGAATGGTATGACGATAAGAATGGTTATGAAGGTAGTTTTCTATAAGTCTAACTGATGAACCTGTATTTTAAATAAATTTAGATACAAAAGCATGGATGTTTAAACAAGTCTTACTGCAATATCTATTTTTAAGACACACTACTAGAATTGTATAATTACCAACAGTTAACAAAGTTTCTATATCATTTGGATGTTGTTTTCATTGTTCTTAGTTATGACGTCTTCGTACTTTTCATTTTGGTTTCTTTCATTTAGTTCTAACTGTCCAATTAGTTTCTTTTTTTCATTTCCAGGCAATTCAATTTCTTTTTATACTGGTTTAGGGTTCAGGGTCAGTTGCTACTTTACTTTCCAGAATTTTAATTAGGTATTTTTGTTCCTCTATGTCTCGCTTATACTGCTCTTCAGGTTCCATTGCATCATTCTCAAAAGCTACGGAGTTTCGTTTTTGTCTAGCTAAACTTGCGGTCTTTTCATTCAGCTCATTCTGCATTCGGTGATTATTTCTCTTAGCTCTTTAACTAACTCATTTTCGCTATCAGTTAATGATTCCATAGCAAAGTCCTCACATTTTTTACTACAGTACATCCTAAAACCTTTTATAAATACTACACTTCGTTTTCTTTCTATACAACTTCTGTGCTGGATTGTCTTGCACGATAAGCAGTAATAGCAGGTTAGATCGTTGCCATCACTACAACATTTAAACGTTCCAATAGAGTCCTTCTTCCCCATGGTATCCCAGCGATTATAACGATGTAAACCGAGTCAACAAAAATCAGCAACTGCACAATATATTCACAACTCGACAACGTCGCATATTTAAACTTTCGTATGTACGCTTTTATTGGTGCTGCATATGGATGGTGGAGGGGAGGATAACAATCTGAATGTTTTAAAAAGTGTCCGTCGAAAGGAGCAATTTAAGCTGGCGCCACAGTAGCCAGAGGAGATTTTTACCCAATGAGCATGAATTATTAGAGTTAGATACAAAATGAAAAAGGACAGATAGATACAAAATAAAAAAGGAAAGAAATACCAAAATCTCTCCACTGGCTACTGTGGCGCCATCCCAACTTGCTACATTCCGATGGCCACTTTTTTAACATGTCCGACATAAAAGATGGTTATCCTCCCCTCCACCATCCATAGTGCTGCATTAACTTGTTATTTTTTACTGCTTTTTAAGTATTTTGGTGGTTAACTAAAATATAAAATTTTAGTCCTGAATATTTGTTAATTAAAAAAGCTTAGTACTAGATATATATGTAGATGCTTGTTATTTAAAATTGTAATTGGGCAATGCCCGTTAATGAGTAAATAAAAAAGAAAAGGCACAACACTTTGCACGCCAATACTTAAAAGCAATAAAAAAACCATTTAAAAATGAATTTTTACAATAAATCACACAGACAAAAATCAAAACAGTTGGCAACTTGGCGGTGCTATCTAAAAATCGTAGAATAGTAGGTAATAAAAAGTCTATAGCAAATAAGTTTAATGAATATATTTCAACAGCTGCTTCTAAATTATTAGATTAACGGGAGAATATTCCATTTACCACAAAGATTTCAAGGTGTCATGTCACCATGCCGTTCTTATTAGTGGATGACGAGGAAATTTGCGATATCATCAGAGGCTTTAAAAATAAAGCTAGTAGTGGACATGAGGAAATCTCCACCTCGATATTAAAATATTGCAAAACAGCCATTTTAAAACCACTAGTTCACATTATTAACAATTCCCTAAAATATGGAATATTCCCAGATGACTTAAAACAAGCTTTAATTGTACCTGTTTTTAAAAAGGGCGATGACACAAATATTGAAAATTATAGCCCAATTAGTTTATTTTCAGTTTTCTCCAATATTTTTGAATGTTGTTATGTGTAATCGAATTATGGATCAAATGTTAAAAGATAATTTAATAAACACTACTCTTTACGCCTAGTCTTTGCTGGCTATTAGCTTTGTTACATTTTGCACTTTTCCGTCTGGGGGAAACGCATTAAATCTGATTATGTCATTCCTAACAGAAAGGAGATTAATGGTGAAAGTGGCGAATTACCCCTCGTCGGAGTACGAGATAAACATTGGGGCTGCACAGGGATCTATTCTTGCCCCGCTGTTTATTCTATTCGTAAATGATTTGCAATTGCAAATGGTTCATGTTCACTTCTACAAGTTTCATCCAAAGGTTCAACTCGGTCAGGTTGAGTCAACATGAAAATTCCTAGGAACTTACTTGGACTCTAAGCTTTCATGGGAGCCTCAACTAGATCATGTATGTTCTAAACTCGCTCAGGCCTATTTTGCACTTCTAAAATAAAGCAATCAGTCCCTCTTTCCACACAAATAACTTCCTATTATGCTGATTGAATTGATCTATACATATACTTTTGTTTTTTTTATAATTGTCCATATACAATTTGCTTTTAACTGTAATTTAAGTTAGACTTAGGAAAATTACTAAAGAAACTTTAATCATTGTATGATTTTCTAGTGAATAAAGAGAGTTTGAGTTTGTTGAGCTAACCACTAAATTTCTGACCTTGGCCGCCGGCAGGATTCGAACCCACCTCACGTCGGTTGTGTGCTAAACGACCTGGCGCCTTAACACGTTAGGCCAAAGACCCGATAACTATGACATATTATCTCAAAGTTGAAGTTATATGGAATTCGTTATAAAAACATTTTTAATTTTTATAATATATTCAAATGATATTACTGAATTAAGTCACGATAATTGTAAGATCACAAACTATGCTAATGATACAAACATGTTAGTAACTGCGGAGTGTTTACCTACCCTTGTTGATAGTACCAGATTAGTAATGACAAAGTCATATGAGTGGTTTCCCAAAAATAAGTTAATTTTAAATAATCTTAAGACAACCATTTTACTGTTTTAGACATGTAGCGCGTTTTATCCAAAATTAATAGGGTCCGCTATACACTTAGGGTCTTAAGCAAGTATATATATATAACCCAACAAAAAAAACAGAACTCTAATTTTGAATCACATATTAGATATCGAATCAAATTATATGAGAATTGCAGGGACACTTTTTGTTTACCAAAAAAGAGCGTTAACAATAATCCTGGGATTACAACCACTGAAAACATGCAGGGGAAAATTTAAGCAAAACAAGTTACTGACTGTGACTGCAATTTACACACAGGAGTGTGTTCTTTTTTTAAAATAGACATTTATTTGACTCAAGTGAACCACAAAAAGTGTATCCAACAAGAACACCTTACTACACTTATCCTAAGCATAGATTAAAAATAAAGGAAAATGGAGCAGACTACTCATGCCTCAAGTTTTATAATAGTTTACCGCAGAAAATTAAAATATCGAAAATGTCAATATCCTAAAAATGACCCTATTCAGTTTTCTTTTAGACATCAAGCCGTATGATATAAAGGAATTTTTGGAATTTTCTAATTAGTATGTAGTAATATTTTACTTGATATTATTTCGTTTTATGTTTTTTTTTTTTTTTTAACATAATTTTGAAATAAAGATTATTATTATTAATATTATTATTATTATTGGTATAAAAAAAACACAAAATGTAAAAATAACGAGATATATAAACTTACAGTTCTTGCCTCTGCTTCCTCAATCTAGCTTTCCAGTCGGCCAATTCCACAGCCCAATGATTGGACTCCACACCATCTTGACCACTTTTCGTTGATGTAGGAATATTCTCTTGTCCTGAAATTTCAAAAATATTTAGAAAATACTTTTTATCAGATGCTGTTCTAAGCACTAAAAACCTTTTTTTCTTTAAATTGATCTACAATACTTTACAAGTTATATTTTATAATAAATTTTGCATTTAAATACTTGTTTGTTATACAAATTATTACACATTTCTTGTTTGGTTTAGTGAAATTTAAAATCAAGATACATACCTAAGTCTATAACCCACTGTTGCAACATCTTATCTCTTTCCATTGCCAAAGTACGAACATGGAAGAACAACTTCTGGGGTGCCTGTTCTGTCCAATCAGTTGTTAGAACAAGGTTTTGGGCATCAGTTACCTAAAAAATAGAGAATATGTATACTTCTTCAAAGATCATATCAATAAAATATTAATACTCACTTGTTTTATACATTCTACAATATCATGTTGAGCCTCCTCATCCAACTCTTTTATCTTTAATATAAAAATCTCTTTAGTGGGGCCCTGTACAGCACAGCCCAGAAGTAGCAAAATCAGCAGTTTAAGTTGTGCTAGAGCTGCCTGAGAAGCGGGTGCTCTGCCTAAAAAGAAAAAATAATTACTTCTATGTTAAAATCTAAGAAAAATTTACAACCCACCTAGTGTTACACAATCCGGAAGACTTATAATCACTTGTCCAAGTTCATCTTCATAAATGCTTTTTATATTTCTAATAATACAGTGGAAAATTTTTATTCGAGCTGCTGTTATATGCAGACCCTGTAAATTTGATGTGGTAGGCACTGGAAGGGACGGTTCTGGATCAATTTGTAGCAATACTTCATTTATAGCTTGACCATCGAAAAAAGTTTCATAAACTTGAAGAGAATCAGGTTTTTTTACACATGTTGATAACTAGAATCAAAGCAGATAAAAATTGTGATTGTTAGATTGTAATGAAATATTTTTAACAATAACCAACATCCATCTATTAGTTTATACTTATTTATGGATATTATTAAGATTAAAACACCATTTTGACTATATTTTCCAACAAAAATTGATTTTTATTTATAAGAAAAAAAAGCCTGTTGGTCATTTGCCTTGGAGAGAGTAAGCCCCATGAAATTTCTTTTGGTTAAGTTTAAAGATACCCATTTCAATACATGCAGCCAATTTGTACCACTGCTAATTTATTTCCTATTAAATTTTTATATCTCTCCACATATTGCCAGAAAAAATCAACACCATATAGCCAGTATAGGCTACAAGCTATACTCTACTAGCTAACTGGAAAGGTTCACAGGCAATGTGTGGAAAAGAGATGGTCTAATGCATGTAGAGTACCAAGAGGTAGAGTTTAAATAAATAATTCCGGAATGTAAACAAGGTAACCCACCGCACAGTGCTTAAATATGTGGCTACAAATGCCAGAATAATATTTTCATAACAACTTAAATGTATAATATGTCTTATAATGTTTAAAAGTATAGGCCCACAAGCTATTTATTTTATTATACTAGGTTCTTATAGAGAATTTATGTACATAACACAAAAAACTGGTCTCTGTACTAAGAAATTCTAATACACTCAATAAGCCATACGGGTCTCGTTAAAAGTAGAACCTAAATTATACTTACCCATTTTACAAGGGGACCACCCAAGAATTCCTCGATATCACTTGCTGAAGCTGCCATTTTAAAACACTTTTACACCTGAATCTACACCTTAAAAGATAAAACTTATTATTCCATTTTGATAAATAAAGATCAAAGGATTTTTACAGCAATTCGACGCACCTTGTAAGGTACTTGGATGGTCTAATTTTAAGCTCACGGTGTGCAGTCATACATTTATTTATTGTTTCCTTTTAAAGAAAACTCTCACGGTTCAAAAACCGACAAAAAGTCATTGAAATCCTATTGTTGCTTCAAGAAAAAACGGGATCAAACACTTTAAGTATTCACAGCTAAAACAATCCGAACCATTACTGTAAATCTATTTTTCGTTCCAGTTTATATATTTTTCTAATAAGAAATCACAGCCTCAAGTAAAGAAAAAAACAAAAAACTTTCAGCCATTTTATCTTGAAATGATCACAGAATAAAAAAAGGTTACTATTGACCTTTAGAAGAATTTAGGTCAGTAACAATTTGGTTATTACGTCTCAGCCCAAGTAGCAAAAGAGCAAAAACACTGCTAACTTCCGTTAAGTATGTTGCCAACATAAAATTGATTTGACCACTACAATACTACAAACATTTAAAAATCCCTATACAAATCAAGAGGGCGAGATAAAAAGCTCCACGGTGTTTGTGCCACGATGTTTTTGATTAGTTTTTCAAGATAAATAAATTAAACTATGTGAAAAATACACGTTTTTCCAACGGCATGTCTGGTGGTCTGCTATACCGGACGTTATACGTCCTCGTGCACGGTTTATTTACAGTTTTTGAGTGGATATACCGTGCGCTCGATGGAATTAGCGCTACATTTGTTGATTTTTGTCACGAGTTTTTGTATATTCATAGGACTAATTACTTAAAAAATGAAATTAAAAAGAAAAATAAAATACCCAAGCATTTGACGGTGCTTCTTGGGAAGGAAGAGCCTTCATATAGTGATTTAGCTAATATTGTTGTTTGGTGTCTGGCTAATGGGGTAGTCTTTCTCAGTTTTTATGATTTTAAAGGTAAAAAAATTTGATGAATATGTGCTACTTGTGCTACTTTCTGTTAGTTTTATAGATAAAATACAGGAAAACTTAAAACTAATTGACAACATTTCATAATGGACGATTTCAAGTAATGCAGTAATTTTAATCTGCTTCTCAAGAAAGGAATTCGATCATCATAGTTGTGAATAACATGAAATTTTAGACTATTAAAAAAATAGGTGATTTCCTAAGCTTATTATTATAAAAATACTGATATATTTTTATTTCCTTCATTGTTTCCTAATAGTTACTTACATATGTAAGGATATAAAAAAAACAAGTAACTAATTAGGTAAGCTAAAAATTGCCATTCGTTAACAAAATAAAGTCCATAAAGGTACCTTACTAAGCATTAATATCATATTAGGTAGATGCAATAGAAAAATAAATATAGCAATATTTTTTTATTACAATTCTATATTTGCATTTGTGAGTTTTAAAAATGTGTTAATAGTTATTAATTTACTTGGTGAAAGCATTGTTTCCCATTTAATTTTATCAAGATTTTTATTCCTCTTTTTATCAGATTTTTGGTAGGCTGATGCAATGTTTTTGTTGGTTACTAATTTATTTATCCAACATAACAATTAAAACACTAATTATGCATCATTATTTACTGAATCTAGTTCCGAATTGTTTTTAAGTATAAGTTTTCTTCATAGTTTTCTGTCTTTTGGTTTTTTTTTTATTTTGCTTAGTTCTTGAAAACTGGCCTGTAATTTTTGACCCCCAGAACTTGCAAAATAATGCCATTTTAATGTATCCCTTTATCATTTAAAAGCCCTAAACTTCCCTTATTGTTTTCTCCTTCTCTAAACAAACCACTCTTGAAAAAGTTTTTTTTCAGTTTTGAAGGCCACCATTTAATAAGTTTTATTTTATTTTCAGGTACTTTAAAAAACATCAAGATAGATTAGAAAAAGAAGTAAACAAAAACTACTACCAAATGATCACATAATATGGCACAACTCACCAGGATCTACATACAAAAATGGTTTTGTAGGCAGAAAAATTCACCTTAAAATTTTAACTGAAGAAGATGGAAAAGGAGGCCTTGCTAAACTAACAAAGGAGCTTTGCAGTTCTTCAAAAAGTATTGATTTTTCAATAGAAAGTATAGACAATTCTTTAAACAAAAACTTTGAGTTTCCTGACCCTGATTTGGGGCTGTATTGTGGCCCCGAACTATTTTTTTCAGTTATCCCCCTGGCAAATTAGGGTCACTGAGTTTTTAAGTATAAAATCACATCATAGGTTAAGTTATAGAAAATTTTTGGAACAGTTGTATGTTTATAGTGAATGTGAGCAAAGATTGGGAAAATAATGTTTGTTTCCTTGTACATATATTTATTAAATAATATTATTAAAATATACACTTATACAAGATGATTAGTGTGTTTCTTTTTAATTCACACCTTAGGGCTTATCTTATCAAAAAGGATGAGAAAATGTAGACAGTAGACATTGGACTGTTGAAATATATATAGTTGCTTTTAAAAGTTAATCAAACTCCTTCAAAACTGAGATATACAGGTAAATCATATAATTACATATTTACCATATATTATCAGTTTCTAAAAACATGATTTTATTTACTCTTTTTCTTACATAATTTTTTTATTTAATAATGTGGGTTACAAAGGTTAATTTGCAATAAAACATAAATCATCATAAATTCATTTTTAATAGGTTTTGTATAATTTAAAAATGGAATGTTTTTGTTACATTTTATATACTAGGAACTATAGCAAACTGTGTGAATAAAATTAATCTTAAAAAATTGCAAAAGTGATTTTTAAAAGTTTTGATAAATCATTCATATAACCTATATAACTTTTTAATAAAAAATAGTAAAAACAAAAAGCAATAACTTTATAAAAAATGACCTAAGAAGATTTGCTTTAACTAGCTAACTACCTGAGCAGTTCTACCTATAAATATCTCTACCTATTTTTATTCAAAAATTATAAATATATTTCATTTTTTTTAAATACTCTTAAATAAACTGTTTTAAATCAGTTATGTTAAAATAATTTAAACCATATGTTGATAATAAATACAAAATATACTGACATAAAACAGAAATCTACCTATAAATTATGTTCACTGACGAAATATCTCTTAGCAGAAGAGCTGGCACCAATTTTTGCGTAGGTATTTGAGGCAGGCTGGCAACTTGTCACATACTTGTCCTATTATACCCCAACACGGAACTGCAGACCTGGCTGAGGAGTAGCGGGTCTAAAGCAAGATTATTTTTTTAAATATTAATTTTTGAGTCCCAAAAATACAGGGTGTTTCCTAACTACAGTATGAAACTTAAGGGGGTGCTTTCTTATGTCTTTTTATGAAAAAAGTTTCTATAAACATATATCATCCAAGATTATGAGATACAGGGCTTTAAAGTTTTTTAAAAAAATATCTTTATTTTTTAAATATTTTATGCCGCCGCCAGATTTAAAGCCAACTACGACAAACTTTGGCAAACAACCATTGTGTGGACGAGTAGTTCGCCTACATTGGTCTTGATTGGCCCAACTTTTCTCGAGTCCACTTGTTTAAAAATAGTTTGCCAAATGTGTGGAGGCAGCATAAAAAGATTCAACCGTTTTGGGTTAAATTTGGTATACCTATTTATTGTAGTTAGGCGCTTGTAAAGCTCTACCTAAATTAAGATTAGTGGGTCCAGTGGCGTCTCAGTGGGTACTACATCCAATATAATTAGGAAAAAGTATGACACTGACTTTTTATGAGGTTTTTATACATTTCCAAATTCAGCAATAAAAGGTGCAACTTTTTAGTCTCTTGTATTTTCTTCGTATCTCACTTCATTTTCGAGAAAAAAATTGAAACCACATTTAGTCATTTTAAAAAGTAGCCCTAAGCGGAATAAAATAATATCCAAAATTAACAATTTTGACCTTAGTAAATAAAAAAATGACAATTTTCGATGAAATACACAAATGCTTATTTATTTTAAGGCAAATTGTTTTATTTTTGCTTTTTACATTATATTGTCCATGGGTACTTTTAGAAGAAATTAAAGTAGCTTTAATACTTTTTCTCGAAAACGAAAGCGGATAAGAAGAAAATACAAGGGACTAAAAAGTTAAACTGTTAATTGCTTAATCAGAATTTTTTTTAAAACCTCATAAAAGGTCAGTGGCGTACTTTTTTTTAATTATATTGGCTGTAGTACCCAGTGAGACGCCACTGGAACCAATAAACTAAATTTAGGTAGAGCTTTGCAAGCGCCTTACTACATTAAATAGGTATACCAAATTTCATCCAAATCGGTTGAAGCATTTTAAAGATATATTAAAAATACATATTTTTTAAAACTTTAACGCCCTGTATCACGGAAATGAAGCAAGTCCGGACATATGTTTATAGGAACCTTTTTCATAAAAAGACATAAGAAAGCAACCCCTTAAGTTTCATACCGTAGTTAGGAAACACCCTGTATTTTAGGAAACCCAAAAATATTTAAAAAAATCTTGCTTTAGACCAGCTACTCAGCAGCCAGGTCTGCAGTTCCATGTTGGGGTATAAGGCAAGTAGCAAGCCTGCCTTAAATACCTAACCAAAAATTAGTACCAGCTCTTATACAATGGTTTTTTATATGTGGTCATTTTCTAATATTTTTTTACTGCATTTTGATATACCTTTATTAATCACACAGTCACAAAATCTGATCATATTTCATCATATAAAAATCGTGATTAGATGCCAGTTTTTTGTAATTACTCAATATTTATCTATCTAGTATTAGATAATATTCAATTTTATTAACATAAAACAGATACTTAATAAAGTTATAATTAATTTATAATACTTTGACAAGTCAAACAGTTTTTACAAAGTTTATCTACTATATACATAACTAAACTACATAGTTTATTAAAAAGCAATGAAAAATACAGATCTAAACGTTTATTCACTATTTTCAAAATCGGTGTCACAAACATTTATAAAAAAAACGGAACGCGTTAAAGTTCAACATATACTTTAAGATGATACCCTTTATGCTGACACATTAAGCCGCGTCCAGTCTTGCAACAATTCGCCGTGCCGCTCTACTCCGCATACCCCACCACATTGCGCGGATGTGGACGTGGACGGAACGTCGTTTCAAGAGCCTGGCGAATGATTCGCCCGTGATTCAGAGCTTGTCGGTTTTTTGGCGTCAAAGGAACGCGGAAACAGGTTGGTTAGTTTGGACGAATGTTTGGCGAATTGTTGCAAGTCTGGACGCGGCTTTAAATTTATTAACTAGAGCAATAGTAGCAATAATAAAATCTAATTCATCTATTTAATTTTTTTAAATAAAAACTGGATAATAAAAATGGGACAAATTTAAAATAATTTACATCAGAATATCACAGATATGTTTTTTTTATAGGTGTCTGTGCTATTCCTTTTGAACATTTAAAAAATTTGGTGATCCTATATAACATAACTTTTGCTCCCAATAGCAAGTAAAAATAAAATAAATAAAACATAAAAACTAAGTATCTATACTTAAAACAGCAAAAAAACATTTAAGTTACAATTATGACTAGTTTATTTAAATCATGCAGAAATAAAAGAAGATTGTTTACAAAAATTTAAAACATATGATAAGGAAATATTGGAAAAGTATATTAATTAATATTCTCAGGTGGACGGTGCATTTCTTTATTGTCCCCATTTCTTTTTATTTTTTGAACGGAAATTGAAAAAGTTAAACTTTGGAATATGACTTGATGCATAAGTACTATATTTTAAAGTAAAATTGATTGATCAAAATTTCAGATGGCGGCTGGGCGCCATCTTGAAAAAAAAGTTAAATGGAAACAGGGGTCTTATGGCACATCATTTTAAAGCCCCTGACGAGTATTTTATAACCCTAGAATATAAAGTCAATACCTTCAGCCAATACAAAATGGCAGTACCTTAAAAATTACCCAAATATCTGATTTGGACGGCCATATTTCCAAAACTAATAAAGTTAGATATACCTATATTGTGTTTTCTTAAAGCTCTTTTAAAGATCTTTTTAATGGTAATGTAATATACAGGATGCTTTATTAAGAAAATATATACTCTTTTTTTTCTACCCTTTATATTATCACCAGTTTTACCATTAAAAAGATCTTAAAAAAGCTGTAAGAAAATACCACATTAGGTACCTCTAACTTTATTAGATTTGGAAATATGGCCATCCAAATCATGTATTTGGGTAATTTTACAAGTACCGCTATTTTGTATTAGGTGAAGGTATTGACTTTATATTTTAGGGTTATAAAGTATTCGTCAGGAGCTTAAAAATGATGTGCCATAAAACAACCCTTTCCATTTAGCTTTTTTCTTCCAAGATAGCGCTTAGCCGCCATCTTGAAATTTTAATCTGTCACTTATACTCTAAGGTGACATTCCGTAAGTTATCCACGGTTCTTGGTTTTTCGGTTTCCGTTCCGTAACCTTACCATTTATGAAATCTGGTTAGATTTTAAAACGCGGTTTCTTAAGATTTAAATGTCTCCGGTATTACCGCTGTCAAACCGCTCTTTACCGATTGGTAAACTTGGTTAACATACGGAACCTTACCTAAAATTAAGTATTTATGCATCAATTTCATATCCCAAAGTTTAACTTTTTAAATTGATCCGTTAACAAAATAAAAGAGGGGGGACATTAAAGAAATGCACTATATAGACATGATATTCCAAAAAGTTTAACTAATTAGTATATCAACTCCTTAAAAACAGTGAGGTAAGTTCAGTATCAGTTCAGAATAAATAATTAATCTATAGAACCACAACATCATACATTTTTTCACAAGAAAACCACAATTTCGTATAGAGAAGCTTTTCACTCAAAAAAAAAATTTTTTACCTGAAGTCTAAATATTTACTACTTTAAACATTGTGTTTTTAAATAAATGAAAACAACGAAAGTCCCCTTTCGTTAGGTATTAGTGATACAAGTAATGCATGTCATGCACATGGACATATCAAGTTTAATATTTTGAAACCTGTAAATTCTAAATACATTGTTTTACAACTATTTATTGGTGGATATTAATATTCTTTTATTTCTGCATCCTAATTTATTAAAAACTACCTAATTTAAAAATCCAAAAGATCATTTTTATTTAATTTGTTACTATTATGTGTACTAGAAATAGTTTGCGGAATTAAAGGAACCCGACTGCTCGCCATTTGGTTCATTGGTGTCTTTGCCACACTATTTCCATTTGGCGACAGTAAACTATCCAGCGCGGACCAATTTTGAGATGCTTGGGAGTTATTTTGAGATTTATTAAAGTTATTTTGGGGAGATAAGGGTTGGTTGGTAGCCCAAGGACTTAAATTTTGATTAGAAATAAAATTCGAAGACCTATTTTGATTTACGTTGTAGTTAGGTGCAGTATTTTGGGTAAATGGGCTATAGTTCAGAGTGTTTTGAGGCAAACTAGGGTTCTGGTTGAAGCCAGGCATATTGGAATATTGATTGCAGTTTCCAAAACCACTTGGATGACCTCCTCCACCAGTCAGCTGTCTGAGATTACTGTTTAAACCTAGGTTAACGTCATTATTCTTGACCGGATTGATAGAGTTTCTTTGGGAATCCCCTAAGTTACCTGCAAAGTCATGTATTAAACTAGAAGTTAAATTTTTAGGTTCCATTTTCGGCGGCATCGGAATTTTCTGGGGTTCTATGGTGGGTTGACTTGCAAAAACTTTCATTGTCTCTTGTTGTTTTGCTAAGGCTTGTTTCTGCTCCAAACTCATAGGAGACGTCGCGGTACTACCTAAAGAACTATCTTTAGAACTGGAATTAGAAGAAAATGTCTCTAAGCCTAGACCAGTAAAAGCGTCGCCTAGCTCAACAGGTTTAGAACTAGCAGATACCACAGGCATGGTTGAATTTAAAATCTTCTGCTCATCTTTCACTGAATTCAGCTGCTCTAGCTTAGTTCGATGTTCATTTTCAACCAGTTGAAACATATCTTTGACCAATGTAGTTATAGCTCCAAACTGTGCTAGAGTTAAACCATTTTCAATACACAAAGGTATAAGAAAGGGTAAAACTCGTGTTGCCATGATTTCCTTGCTGATCCCGAGTTTTTATGGTTCATAGCTATTTTATAAATGCCTAGAATACCCATTAATACTGCAGGTTCCCTAGATGGAATCTGAGGTAAGAAGGGAAGTACCTCATCTAAAACCAACCATTTATCTAGATGTTCCAAGAGTTTTCCTACACATAATAAACAGTTTACTCTTACACTTAGCGTTGAAGTACTTAGACACAATTTTTTAATTCTAGGTAACAAACTGTTCTTTACATTGACATGGTCTAGCAGACCTGCAAATGTTGGCAGCACTGACAAACATAATTCATGAATTTGTGGTGATTCTGAATCTAAACCTCGGTATAACATGGGAAGAACATGTAGCTGAATATCTTCAGCTGGTGTTAGTTTGAGAAGTAGTTCCATCCTTTGGAGCATTATTAAAAGAATCTAGATTGAAAAAGAAAAATATTACTTTATTATTTAAAAACCCTTACAAAAGTATGTTTAAATTGACTATAAAAACTAACTATACCTGGATAGGCTCCATTAGCTTCATCAATGGCTTCAAATTAGGCAAAATATAAGTTTTGTATTCTTCCTTACTACAGTCTTGTGCAATGTCTAAAACACTAGGTAGAATAAAGGGCACCATAGTGGGCTGCCCCAAATCCCTCACCAGGCATGCCAATACTCTTTGAAGCTTCACTCTATGGGGTAATTTTGACAAGGCATCTGGTAAACCTTTGTAGAATTGAGATTTTTGTAAATTGTCCCATTGTAGAAGTGAATCAAGGTACGTTAGGGTCTTTACACCAACATCATCAAAATATGGTACCTGAAAATGAAGTATGGCAGTACTAGTAATAATAACAATAAAGAAACATGAGGCAATAATAGTTTTTAAGCATCATGTAACTTACTTTTATAAACTGATGAGCATCTGGCCTAATTTCAGGTGTTACATTTAATAATAACTTAACAAATTCTCTTATATCTTCTGGAATAGCTTGTAATTTACTTGAACTCAAATTTTTCAATTGCTGTGCTCTACTTTTGAATTGCTGCATGTCTTTTACAGGAAAAATACACTGTTTTCCTGGTGAATAAAGTGTGTATACTAACATACCTACAAAAAGTGTTTAGTTAAAAAATATTTAAGTCTGAGGGATACATTTTTATGCTTTTTAATTCTAGAATTTGTATAGAATTACTGATTCTTTTAGCAAAAACTTCTAACAAAGATAATTCTGATGTGTTTAACTTAATGGAAATTACTGTATAAAGCTCAGGGTTATGATTTTCAGGATTTATTTTGGTATTTTCCATTAAAATGTGTTATTAAGCTTACCTAAAGAAAACATATCACTAGCTGTAGAGTGTGTCTGACTTAAAATACACTCTGGTGCTAAATAATTTAAATTTGGCTGGCATACGTAGGGAAAAGTAGGAGAATAATCTTGAAATGGATAATTTGGTGCCTGATTAGGTGGATTAACATTATGAACACAAAAGTCCAAACCAAAAATCTTCCAAGCACCAGAGGAGTTAATAACTATACTTTCAGGTCCAATATTTTTATGTAGAAGCTTCACATCATTATGAAGGAAAGCTAGACCTTCAGAAATTTGTAATAAACCATATTTTATCTCTATATCAAATAATTTATAGTCAGACATATTAGCAGGTTGAGGCATATTTGTGGTTTCCCTAATATATTTGACAAACTCGCAAATACTGGTTCTGTTGTAAATGCTATACTTTCTCGGCTTTCTTCTAATGGGTGCTGAACTGTCAGCACTCGAGGATGTCTAATTTTAGTCAGTTGTTGTACTCCATGTCTTAGAGTTTCTAATATCAATTCTCTATCATTTTTATTCCATTTTTCCAGCTGCCGCTTTTCAAAGACAAATATAGATGCTTCTTGTTTTGTTGATCGTTTTATACCTTTGTAGATCTTCCATGATAACCCTTAAAATATGAAAAGGGGTATTAAAACAAACTTACAGAAAATTATCTAAAAATAAAGGCAAAAATGTAATTTTAGTGCCTTACCAGGTCCAGCAGATGCAATATGTGCAGAAGAATCATATTCTCTTGTTACGGGATTGCCTGGAAGCACTCCCGATAGCTGCGAAACAGTCTGGCTTACGGAACTGCTTACTTGTGACAAGTATTTGTTAAAAACTTCCATATTTTATAAAATAATTTGTATTTTTGAGTTTATTTACTTCTGCAAACCCCCTTAAGCAAACGTCAGAAGTGACAGCGACAATTCGTCATCTCTCCTTTTTTTTGTGTTTTGGCCTTTATCAGTAGGGCCAATTTCCAAGATTTCCACAGTAACCTTTTCTGCTCTGTGGTGGCACGTATACAATTTATTTGTGACTAACTTCAAATTATGTAAAAAAATCTACTGTCAACTGTCAAAACATTTGTCTTTTTTTGTGAATTCGTGACGCCCGGTGAGATTTTCTCGATGTTAAATCACTTAAAGTTGTCTAATTATTAGGAAAATATAATGATATTGTTAGCTTAACAAAGTGCATTCTTTCAATAAAAATGCATTCAGGTAGTGATTCTACGGAATCGCAAAAATATACGCAATGGGCCATGAATCCTGCGGCCTACCAAAATACTGCAAATGACCAAGTGGATTGGGCTGCTCTAGCTCAACAATGGATCATCATGAAAGAAGCAGGGCCTCCTCCAATACCTGGAGAGCAGCAGGTTTATATTTTACTTTTATCTTCTTACTAATAGTAAGTGTTTCCTTGTATTACAGTCTTACTTTATCATTTAAGGTTCATCTAATGCATGATTCCAAAGGCATGAAACTCTATGATGAAGAAGAGGGTGGAGAAGCTGAAATGGAAGTGGAAAATGACAAAGAGGAGTCCATTGCTTGGAATCCACCAGCTCCAGATATTGTTGCCCCACCACCTCCAGGGGCTGAAGCTTGGACAAACTGGAATTCTTCAGGAAGTCAAAATTGGAACTGGAATAACAGCTGGAATCCACCTAGCGCTGTTCCTCCACCACCAGGAATAGCTCCAATTAAGACTCCATTGTTACCTACACCTAATAGTGTTTACGCTGGACCTCCAGAAGGTGGGAATGACAATGCTGTACCCTATGGAGGTAGCAACATCATTTATAAATTGTCAAATTGCTTATTAATATATATTTAATTTTCCTCTTTAAAGGTTACAATTCTGCTCCACCAGGTTCAAACAATTTTAACACTCCAGCATACTGGACCGGAATGTCAGTAGGAAAAATAACTCAAACTGAAATCAAACCACACAACAAAAGGTACAGCAAAGTAAATGTACCTACAAAAGTGACCATAATAACACCAGCAGCTGCAAGTGCTCCTCTAATACCAGTTCAAGAGGTTCCAGCTGTAGTTCCTGTAGCAGCTCCCCCAACATTGGATGCCAACAAAGGAAACAGTTGCCTGCTTGGATAAGAGAGGGTAGAGTACACATTTTTCCCCAAAATTAATGATTTGAGATCTATATGATTGTTATTTTTTTTATTGTCTAGGTTTGGAAAAGATGGAAAGAGATAAACAAAAACAACTAGAGAAAGAGAAAGAGAGTCAAGCTAGAGAGACACAGTCAGAAAAAATTAAACTAGAAAAGGAAGAAACATTGGAAATACTGAAAAACACAATTAAAGAAAAGGATATGATCAGAAAAAGTAGATTTGTAAGAACAAAAAAATGTATTATTTTGTTGTATCTTTAGTTTCAATTAATTTAAATTTTTAGGATAGTGATAATGATGATTCTGAAAATGAAAAACCATCAAGAAGAAGACTATCTCCTCCACCTCCAGTACCTATGACTCCAGAGGAGCTGGTAAGTCTTATCATTTATTATTTCTTTATAATTACTTACAAACCGGATGCATCGCCGCTTTTATTGAAATTTGGTATAGGGGTTTTTTGGGGTGCTGATTGCAAATCTTTAAGAATTTTTACTTGGACATATTTGGTTCTCGAAATATTCATCATCAAACTTGAGTAGAAAACTAACCTTAATTCACCATATTCCCTCTTCTTTTGCAGGCAATTCTTGAGTTTTTTGCTGATGAAATTATAGATTTTTATTTATTGCAGATATTGAAGGTGCGCAAAACCATGACAGAAATATTACTGAAAGTAACCAATCAGCACATAGAACAAATCTGCAAAGAAGAACGGCAACGGTATATAAAGAAAAGGAGAGGTATTGTAGTTCTTTGTCTACCTATTGGCATCATAATGATTCTTTTAATTAAAGTCAGTGTATTATTTTGTTGTATTGTTCAAATAGTGGCAAAATTATTTGTAAAACTTGTAAGAAAACAAAGAAAAGTATTGGTAAGCAAGATGACTCAAAGAGTTTTTATTTTGCACAGTATTGTCAAGAAATTTTTGAGGAGGGCCTGATATAAATAAAAATATTCCATTTGTAGGTAGATTTAGTGATCTAGTCAAGATATTAGGAGGACTTTAAATTTCCTTGTTAGGCTTGACATTTCCTATAAAGAAAATTTTTAGACTTGGTTACAAAATTTTCGTCTCATTTACAAAGGCATAACAATTTATTTTATTTTAAAAGAAAGTATATTATTTTCTTAAACTTAAAATAAATGTATTTCCTTAAAGTATATTTCTGTTCTAGAATTCAATTTTGGCAGATTGATTTTATTGTGTGTGTAAAGCAAACAAATATTGCTATTCAGAATGGGAAATTATTGCTTTATTGCCAGCAAATTACTACACCAGCGCTGTATCATTAAATCTTTTAATTTCAAGATACACAGCATGCAGAAACCTCATCTAAAAAAAAATATTAAGGCCCATTTTAAATATTTCTTGTTTTTGCTGTGCTCCAAATCATTCCCAATTTTTCACTGTATATGAGACTTGTTATAGCGGGTATTTGGACTGCAATTTCAAAAGATCTTATTAATTGAATGTTGTAAACTTCAGCCTCAGATCAGCTAGCATCAGCACCCAGTGGTGCCAGCATTTGTTCCAAACTGGGTAAGTAATTTTAATGTTTTTTGTTCATAATTTATTTCTTTACATTGTTTCTATGACTGACTATTAAAAGCCGAAAGTGACTTTAAAAATTTTAATACCATATCTAGATTTATATGAAATAGCTCTAGAAGTAATAATATTAAATATTGAGATTTATTTGAGCCAATTTATTTTCTATATTATAATGTGCTATCTAGATTAGTTTAATGCAACTTTAAAAATTTTAGTATCAGATCTAGATTATTTGAATCAAGTTCTAAACTTTATTATCTTATCTAGATTTATTTGAAGCAGGTTTGGAAACTGTAATATTCCAACTGGAATTTTTAAAGCAACTTAAAAATGTTTAATAGCATATAAATTAGGTTGAAGCAATTTAAAAAAAATATATTTTTTTATCTAGATTTGCTTTAAGCAACTTTGTAAATTTTAGGCAAAGGGTAATTCTCTAGAAAGTGGGAGCAACTCCAATTTAGACGAAATTTGGTATATGCGGGTATTTTCGGGCGCTGATCATGAATCTAAAATAATTTTCGGGAAATGTTTCGTTTCCGAGATATCCATCATCCAAGTGGAAAATCAAACTAATCTTATTTTTGCTATATTCCCCTGCTATTTGCACACAATTCTTAATTTAAAGCTAAAGTGGCCCACAATATTTGAATTTCACCTTCTAAAACCCCATTTTCCAAGTATTTTACACCATTTATGAAATAAATTGCAAAGGTTTCCTTTAAAAACGCAGAAGGCCATGCATACACTTCTCCGGCACATCCAACATAACTTGAGACGATTGAAAGTGAAGCTATGCAATTTTATTTAAAAAAATTGTGTTAAAATACGTAGATAGTGGAATTTTAAAAGGTGAAAATCAAATATTTTGAAAAATAAAGTGAAAATGAAGTTACTTTGATGGTAGATATCTCGTTATCGAAATGTTTCTCAAAAAATCTCGCCTCAAAAACCCCCATATGCCAAGTTTCGCCAAAATCGGACAATTCTAGACAATTACCAGACAAAGATATATATTTATCTGAAGCAGCTTTATTTTACTGTCACTGGTCAAGATGAATGCAAAGCAGTTTGTAAATATCAATTTATGCTTGTTTGGAACTATTTGACGTTAATAAATAATTATCTTCAATATACTTACTTTTATTTTGACCTTTGTAGAGATTTTATACTTTGCAAATTTTTAATAAAATTGTTATAAATATTAAACACAACTGTACAGGGTGGCTCGAATTCGACGCTCATCATTGGGATTTCGGAAACCGTAAGAGATACAGGATCGGTTAAATGGAGGCAAAGTTGCGCAATTTGAGGCTCAATAAAATGCCGTTTTGCGTTTTAAAAAATTCCGAGTACTTCCGAAGATATTCGAAAAAAACCGGAATTTTCAATTTTGGTTTCTATTGTTTCCTGGCTATATTTGTTAAGATAACTCAAAATGAAAAACACGTTTTCATGGCCACTTTTTCTGCTCTATAATTCAGTGTGATTAAATATTGAATCTGACGTTTCGGCTTCTGGCGACCATCATCAACTTAATTTTTTTAAATACGGACCTGATATTTTTTCAATTTAATTAAATCCTTTCATCACTCTTAAAACACTATATATTGCCACTTTGATATTTGCCGACGTTTCGTACAGAAAATTCCATCACCAGAATATTACATATTTATTTTACCATAATACGGCCCTGAACTACATTTTTAGGTAAGAAGGTAAAAAAAAGAATAAACTTATTACATATTCGTAATCTTTTATTGCAACTCATTGATATCTAATAGCGGAAATTACTTTATTAACCGAAAATTTCATGAATATTAGACATAAAATACAAAAAGGTAGACAACAAATCAGCTTACATAAACAATTTGTAATACTATCTTGATGCTCATATTAAAAATAAACATAATTTAATCACTATTATAGGTGTTCAAAGAGATAACCTTCCGTCTCAAAGCATTTTCTTGCTTTGCTTTGTATTTTTAATACATTAATTGTTCTCGCAGGAATGGCAGCAACTTCCCTTAACAAATTTTGTCGTAGTACTTAAAGATCGTGAGTTGCATTTTTAAATAAACGGTTCTTAAGATATCCCCAAAGGAAATAATCTAGGGGACCAAGATCTGGGCTTCTAGCGGGCCATCTTGCAAAACCATTTATTATGAAATATATGTTAAAGGAATTAAGCTACTTCCCTTCCATTGTGGGCAGGAGCTCCGTCTTGCTGCCACCATATTTCTTGAAATACTGCCAAAGGTTGATTATCTAGGGCGTCTAAGACATCATTCCTAATCAAATTTAGATATCGTTAGGAAGTTAAGGTCCCTTCGTAAACGAAAGGTCCAATAATTTTGTTCCTCCACATACCAATCCATACATTAAATGAAGTTCTCCCTTGAATTCGCACCTGCTGGTTAGTTTCTGTTAATAAAGTAATTTCCGCTGTTAGATATCAATGAGTTGCAATAAAACATTATGAATATGTAATAAGTTTATTCTTTTTTTTACCTTTTTACCTAAAAATGTAGTTCAGGGCCGTATTATGGTAAAATAAATATGTAATATTTTGGTGATGGAATTTTCTGTACGAAACGTCGGCAAATATCAAAGTGACGATATATAGTGTTTTAAGAGTGATGAAAGGATTTAATTAAATTGAAAAAATATCAGGTCCGTATTTAAAAAAATTAAGTTGATGATGGTCGCCAGAAGCCGAAACGTCAGATTCAATATTTAATCACACTGAATTATAGAGCAGAAAAAGTGGCCATGAAAACGTGTTTTTCATTTTGAGTTATCTTAACAAATATAGCCAGGAAACAATAGAAACCAAAATTGAAAAATCCGGTTTTTTCGAATATCTTCGCAAGTACTCGGAATTTTTTAAAACGCAAAACGGAATTTTATTGAGCATCAAATTGCGCAACTTTGCCTCCATTTAACCGATCCTGTATCTCTTACGGTTTCCGAAATCCCAATGATGAGCGTCGAATTCGAGCCACCCTGTACAAATGTTTTTTGTTGTTCCTCTTACATAAGACCAGAAATCTGTGGAACATAACTATGATAAAATCTAAAATCTTTCTTAACTTTTTAAAATTTTGATAAAACAGTCTTAATGATAACTATTAGGTCTGGGAGTCTATGGCGACGGATCTTCCAGCGGAGAAGAATCTGATGATGGTAGCCAAAGAAATGAGAAGTCTGATTCTGATGTAGAACTTAAGGTATGTATCATTTTCGTAGAGTCGACATTTGATTGATCTGAGACCTGTTTCATAATAAATTATAAACAATACTATATTGTTGTAACATATAATAAAATGCCTGAAGACACAAATTTAATCATATTTATCATATTTGTATTTTGTTACCCAATGGTACTCAAAACTTTAAAGTTAAATTTTGTCAACCTTCGCTTATTAGAGCTGTGATAAGAAGTCAAAAAATGTACTTACAGTTATAAGTAATCAGTATTTTACAAAACATAATAGAGTAGATGAAATTGGGTAAATACAAATAAACCTTCATTATTTCTTGGCTAAAACACTTAACTTGTAAGGCAAAAAACAGATATACCGGGTTACTTTTAAGTTGATATATTCTTTTAACACTGTTTAGAATGCTAGAACGTTAGAACATTTTTCAGGTAAAATTATGTCCGAAAATGCTTCATTTCCAAGATACAGGGTGTTAAGTTTTAAGGAAAAATGCCTTTTTGTCATAACTTACCTACCACTCCAAATATTATTACAAAATTTGGTACACTTCTTCTAACTATAACATTTCATTTTTGCTGTAAAAGTTAAAAAAACTAGTGGCGTGCGAACAAGATTTGTATGGCATTTTTTCAAGAAAAAATAATATGCCACTGCTTTTTTCCGAATCAACATTATTTTTAAAATAATCCTTTACTTTATAGTTAATTTGGTCTCATGTTTTTTTAGTACGACGAACGGTTTTCATTTAAAAACATAAAAGCCCTTTTGATACATGGCAAAATCGCTTATATTTGATATGGTGCTTTGTATGTAAAATTCGTTTTTGACTTTTATTGAAAATTATAGCTACTGGTTATTTTTTTATTAAGTTTAATTGTAGTAATGTAAGTTTTTCACCTTTTTTAATATAAATTAGACAAAAACAAATTTTACATACAAAACACCATATCGGATTTTAGCGATTTTGCCGTGCATCAAAATGGCTTTTTTTTTAACGAAAACCTTTCTTCATACTAAAAAACACAAGATACCAAATTAACTCCCAAGTAAATAATTATCATAAAAATAATATTGATTAAAAGAAAAAGCAGTGGCGTACTATTTTTTTCTTAAAAAAACTTAATACAAATCTTGTTCAAACGCCACCGGTAAAATTTTTTAAAAACTTTTACAGCAAAAAAATTTAATGTTATGTCCAAAAATAGTACCAACATTTTTTGATAATATCTGGAGTGGTAGGAAAGGTATGACAAAAAATGCTTTTTTTTCTTAAAACTTTAACACCCTGTATCTTGGAAACGAAGCATTGTCGGACATAATGTTATCTGAAAATTTTTCTTATTTTCTTGCATTCTATACATTTTTAACAAAAAATATATTAACTTAACCCTTAAATGCATGATTTTTTCTTTTGTTGCCAATTGGGTATTTTTGTTTATATTTTAAGTTCTAAAAGTGGGGAAAAATAATAAAAAAATCTTATGTCACGTTTTTCTTTATTTTGACAAAAAACTGCTTTGTTGCCCAAAAGCAACAATATGGGCAAAAGAACTCTCCTATTTAAAATGGAAAAAAATGAAAGTAAGTAAATATGGTTTATATTTTAACTTTTAGTCTATATGAAATTTCTAAAACAGTTTTTGCATTGAGTAAACACGGAACACAAAACCAGTTCATATTTTTCATATTTTGTGTTTGTGTGTGTATACCATTTACAAAGGTACCCCCTTTGCATTTTATGTTTTCACTTTAAAAAACAGGCCAGTGCCCTATTTGATCGGGTCTGATTTTCTTTAGAGGCACATATAGAATGGGTCAACTTTTTTGTTCTTTTCTACAAGTCCTTGCTTCAAACTGCTCGGCCAGCAACCCTTGAAAGGTCCCGCTATTCTACTTTTAGTGAGGGTTTCGTCATTTTTGAGAAAAACGAAGAACAAAAAATATTTTTATTGTTTAAAACAGTAATACCATCTTTGTAATTTAATATCTTTCAAAAAATTATACCATTTTTAATAAAAAAGTATTAAAAATTGTTCTCTGAACGCATAATGTTGCTTATAAGCAACAAAAGAAAATAAAACATTTTTTTAATTAATTAAAAATTTAAAGTTTTTATTATTACAGTCCTTAATACAACCTTCATACTTCTTAAAAATATATTTTTTAAACCAAAATAATCTTTGTGAATAAAAAAATAATATGCAAATTAAGCGTTAAAAATAACGTTAGGTTTCTTCGGCGGCCACTTCTAAAATCAGCTAATTAAGGGACCACGTACTTGTTTACTAAACTCTGTATGTAAATACTGCTTTGACTGATATGTGACTTATTGAATACAACATGCAGTACAGTCAGGGCCGTATTAAGGGTGTGAGGCGCCCTAGGCTACAATTCCCAGAGCGCCTATTTTCCTACTTCAAAAACTTTTGAAGAGCAAAAAAAAAAAAAAATAGGTCCTTACCTCCATTAAACCTCTCTCTGTCCTTTTCGCGTTTAGTTTTAATCCCCGTCCAAACTTTTTAAAAACTTCCCTGTCTAGCGCCTATTACTCCCCTGTCTGGCGCCTATTTTTTCATGGCGCCCTAGGCTGTAGCCTAGTCAGCCTAATGGATAATACGGCTTAAAATGAATAATGTTGCTTAAAGGCAACCCGATGCATTTAAGGGTTAAAAATAACCCTGTATATAAAGAAAATTACATAATTCCAAAAAACAGTACTTTAAGTAGTTTGGATGCACTTAAATATGTCAATTACTCAAAGGACCTAAAAATGCAATGGAAATGTGCAAAGTTAACATGACCATTAAAAAACTGAGTCACAGATTTTTATACTAAATAGCTCAGTTCTGATAGAAAATAAAGACTTTCTATGAAAATTAGAAAGTACTTACAATTTTTATTTAGGAATCGATTAGAAAACGACAGGCAGCATTTTCCAAAACAGAGCAAGAGATCGAAGACAGATTGGCGGAAGCCGACAGGAAGAAAGGTCAGAGTCCAAGCAGGAGCCGTAGCCGATCCTCCAGCCGGGAATCTAACGATTACGAATCACAGGTAGACGCAAACAATAAAGGTCAGTATTCGGTGGTTTTTAGAATTCCATGGAAACGTACAGTCTTTAATTTTGCTTCTTTTAAAATGATATTAATCTAAAAATTACATCGAAAATTACACTCCCCCATTTGTCTACTCGACAATTATCGCTTGACTACAGAGATAATTGCATAGTAGAAATCGAAAATTGCACTGTCATGTTTTTAATTGTTAAATTTGACAACCACATTCTAACAACAGCTTTGTATATTTAATATGTCAGTTTGACATTTCATAAATTTTTCCAATATTTTTCAATAAAAATGTCTCGTTTTGGCACCAAATGTGTAGAGTTGTTTATTATTATTATTTCTTCATTTAATAGTTTTACTTTCTTCGAGTAATTTTCTTCCTAAATTGCACTCGTGCATCAATATAACTAGATAATTTCGCTTTTAGGTGTATTGCCTTTTAAAAACCCCAGGCAATACACTTTCAAGCAAAATTATCGATAATTTTGATGCACTTGTGTAATTACCCCCGAAAATTGTATACCTGTTATTTAAAGCTAATAAAATGCCTCGATTTTGACAAGTTGCTATGACGACAACCCGAATTTTTCGATTTTTTTAGTTACAAGACCTAGCGGCAAGTTCAAATTTTCCTGGCTAGACAGCTCTCACGTGCAAACGCCAAAATAACAAAGGCCTCTTTACAAATAAGATTAAAATAAAAAAGAATTATCTACCTTTACAACCATTTCTTATAGTTCTCTGAGTATAACCTTTTTAAGTTTAGTCCCCAATCTTTTAAAATACCAGCGAACTTTACAACAAATGTTTGTTTTCCAATTTTGTATTTTTTTATTTTAACCAAAGCCAAAAATTGTTTTCTTATCATTGACTTTGATTTTTCGTATTGGACGGAATTAAATTGTCTTTACTTTATCTTTCACTACTTCTTGACTGGGTTTTCCAAAACGCGACATTTCTTTTTATATTTAATCAAAAATGAAAGTTTACCAGGTACGCCTTTCAAACTTGATAATCAAACCGGTATAAAGAATAATGTCTGTCAAAAGTTGTATTTTCTTTTACTTCGTACCGAATCTCCCGCGAGCTTGAATTAATCTCCGTAAATTTTTCTCGGTCGCGAATTTTATTAAAAAAATTCGCACCTTGAAAAATTTTAGGAAATAATTTAAGCTCTAGGGAAGATTATAAGTAATTATTTCCTTCCTATTAATTTTGTCCAATTGCTATCAAGAATCGTATGTCAAATATAAATTTTAAGTGGAAAAATTACCTAAAACTGTCAACTTAGCTGTCAGCAGTTTTTCCGGAAAAAAAAATCTAAAAATTTCATGCAAGTTTGACAAGTTGCAAGTTATATTGTTCCTAATAATTATTGTTCTTATTGTTTTATACAAGAAATGCTGTATTAAAATAAAATGTAAAAGTCAAGAAATAATCTTACCAAATATCCCTCGTGCATATAATTTTTCCTGTGGAAAAATTTGAATACTCGTTTCTAAGTAATTTCTTTGAACAAATAGCATTCGCAGAAAGTGAAAAAATCCTCGTCTTCAACTCGGTTTTTAAAACTACTACCGCTCATGCTATTTGTTAAAACAAATTACGTAGAAACTCGTTTTCCGAATATTTCCGGATAAATTAAATGCACTGGGGATATTACCCCCGAAAAAAGGACAATTTGTGGTTATCTTTTATGCCTAAAAATGAATATATAGGGTGTTTTAAAAACCAAGGGACGTCACATAAGGAAAGATACGACAAAATAATGGTAAAATTATATAAAAAATTTCCCGTGACGCCACTGGTCTATATTTGTAACTAGAGTTTATTACCAAAAGGAGTATTTTAGCCAAGGTTTTAGGCCTACCAAGTTTCATTTAAATCGAAAAACCTGATTTAAAAATAAGGAGAAAATTCCAGTTCTTAAATTGTTGCTTTCATCTTATAGAATCTTAAAATATGGGCTTGTTGTGGAGCCTTGTTCATATAACATTTTTCATTAATTTGTGGACAATTAAGCATTTTCCCATGCTCTTTAATACACTCTGTATATTATATTGGATTTCTTCAAAAAAAGTTGGTTTGGGTATTTTTATTACTGTGGTTGTTAACATGACTATCAAAACCTGTGATTTCTAGTAACATCAGACTATTATTTTTTTACTTATATTTTTCTTTCTTAAATATAATAAAATTTTACCCTTCATTTTTTAAATTATCAATTAAAAATGGTTTTAGATACATACCAACTGAAACGTTGTGTACTTATTATAAAATAATGACAATTATAGTCCTGTAATTTAAATATAACATTTATTGTCTATTTGACACTTTAACACCCAGTTGTACAGAGCAGGTTTAAACTCAGTTTTGCTGAGCTCAGGCCTTCGAACTTTCCGTAAAATCTCAATATTGCTGTCAGTGTCAAGGAATTAAAAGAAATTGAGATTTTACGAAAAGTTTAAAGGCTTGACTTCAGTCCAGTAGAAATGAGTTTAAACCTGTTTGCACTAAGTGGGCCTAAGAGCTGTATAGTTTTAAATTTAGAATTTTTGGGAATTACTCTTATTGATTCACAGATCCTAAACTGAATCCATTTTAAAATCTGTTTCAGAATCCCGACGCAGTTATTCAGATTCAGAGAAAAGCCTGAAACGTAAAGATAAGAGCCCCGACTCTTCGAATAGCTCAAATTACCTAGATTCTAAGTCTAAATCGCGTCGAGATTCGTCCTCCAGTCGTAGCTCTTATGAAAACTCGAAAAATCACGATTCTAGCAGAGAAAAAAGTCATTCGAGCAGTCCGAAGTCTTTGCCAAATCGAAATTTATCAAATGCCAGTCGGTACTCGCGATCACCAAATCGGACGGAAAGGTCCAGGTCTCAAAGTAAGAGTTCTAGAAGGAATAGATCAGTGGATAGCGTGTCTAGGAGAGAGAGCACCGATTCTAAAAAGAGGAGTAAAGGTAAAGGTTATTTATTAGCTTTCACATTTTCAGGTTTTAGTAGTGGAATACTGATAATTTATTACTTTTATTTAGAAGTTGTAGGCATTTGTATTTTGGTAAATTATCCTACTAACTTTCACGAACTTTAATATGCTTAGGCCAATTTGGATAAATTTATTTAAAGTAATAAGGCGCTTATTTAGCCCTAACCAGATTGTTATTATTGGGTCCAGTGGCGTCTCAGTGGGTATCGCAACTTATATTATTGAGAAAAAAGGTACGACACTGAGTTTTTTGGCGTTTTTATATTTTTTTATAATTAAGCAATTAATAATACAACTTTTTAATCTCGTGTATTTTTTTTGTACCTACTCTCGCTACCTAATTTTTTTCCAAAAAGTAGCCATAGACATCAGAAAATATAAAAACGTCAAAAAGTCAGTGGCGTATTTTTTTCTCAATAATATAAGTTGCGGTGCCCACAGAAACGCCGCCGGTCCTAATTTTTACAATCTGGTTGGGGCTTAATAAGCGCCTTATTACTCTAAATAAATATACCAAAAATAATCCAAATCGGCCAAAGCATATTAAAAATATTTATAAAAAACTTGTTTTTTTCTTAAATTTTAACGCCCTGTATCAGTAAGGAAGCAACTCGGACATATGTTTATAGGAACTTTTTTCATAAAATAACATAAGGAATTACACCTTAAATTTTTGCCCCATGTTAGTCCACACCCTGTATATTATGTCACCATTAAAAAGATTTTTTAAAACGCTTTACAAAGTACCACATTTGACATATTTATCTTTACCAGTTTAGAAAATATCGCCATTTAAATTTGGATAAAATATCCATTACATCTACAGTCTCAGCTTAGTGCCATAGGTAGGTATACTGCCGTCCAAAGAAAAAACAACGTATGTGTATATTATAAGCTTATTTACATACGGTGTTTTTTCGTTGGACAACAGTATAATGGAAATTATATATACTATTCTTCAGATTTAAGTTGTCATATGTCGAAAACCATTAAAGATAGATATATCAAATGTGACGTTTTTGTAAAGCTTTTTAAAACTACCTTTTAATGTTCACATCATATACAGGGTCTTTTAATTTTATCTAAAAAAGTTGACCTCTTCATTTTTCTTGAGTTTTTGATGTTCATTTGTTTCTTTTTTATGCTCAAAAGATAATAGATAAAAAAGTACGAAACTTTTATACATGGCGTTTTTTCTATCCTTCTTGATTATAGTTAACAGTGGGTGGCAAAATATAAATCAAAACCCTTTACTTCCTTACAGGTCAAGATCAGGTTCGCGTTACTCTCGCCGCTCTCGAAAATCACGATCTCGCTCACGATCCTCTTACTCCTCTCGAAAATCGTCCAAAGGTCACGCTACTCCTCGCGAAGATCTCGATCACAAAGTAGATCACGTGATCGGAAACGCTCCAAAAATCCTCGCGCAGATCTGAGTCAAGATCGCGCGACTCTCGCAGAAAAAATCTTCGAGAAGATCGAGGTCTCGATCGTACACCAGATCCGAAAGATCCAAGAGGAGGTCGAGGTCGAGGTCCCATAGGAAATCCAGATTAGAACGATCAACTGAGAGACGAAGGGGAAGATCGTCAAGGTCGTCCAGCAGGGGTAAGAGGTCTCACAGACGTTGAGCCCAAGAGATTGATTGAGAAAAATATTGGATTACACAGGTTGTATTTTATTTATCTATTTGAATAGGTGTTATCCAGATAGGTGCAGTGTAACTTTAGTGAAAAACATTTTGATGTTATGTTACATTGTTTTTACTGGATGATTCCTGAATGTAATAAATGTGCAAAATTTTTCTGATGTACGAGGTTTTAAGCAATTTTAAATTTTGTATTCCTTTGCTCCAAGGTGCACGGTAATTTAATGGCATAATTTAAGGAATATAAGGTGTTGTCCTTTGCAAAATAGTTTCAAGTTAAAAACTTTTATTTATATTGTTGCTTTGCCATAACGGTAGGCTTTTTACAGTAAAATTACACAGCCACAAATAAGAAAAAGTTCCAGCTCTGAAAGAAAGACCATGTTTTCTTTATATTTTTGGGTTGGCCGAATCCGAATATGGGGTCAGTTCACGGTCAAGACCATGGTCTTTCTCTCAGAGCTGGAACTTTTTTGTGTGGCTGTGTTATTAAAAAATATCTATTATATCTTTAGATTTCTCATTTTACATGCTACATTTATCATAGCGCCATATTTAAATTTAACACTTAATCTTTATGAACACTTTTGCACGTTTTTTGATAAGTTTTGTTTTGAAAAATTTAAAAAATATAACAAAAAATATTTTTTCTTAGGTTTCAAGATGAATGGACTTGGATCTTCAAAAATTGTATAGACAAGTTATATTAAATGTAAATAAAGTTTTAATAGTTACAAAACAAAATAATGTTTAGTATAGTACTTTTAACTTATTTGACTAATAATTAATCTGTTAGTCTTCCTAACTTACTGCAATCAAATTTTTCAATACTGTTGTTCGGTGTTATTGAATTGTATAGGTTTCTTTCTAGTAAATTTACCCTTCAAACAATTACCACAGTTTATCTGTAAATTTTTTTATTAAATTTATTTGTTAACTTGTTTTTAAAAAACAAGTAGGAAAACTAATAAAACAATCCAAGTAATGAACAAATAGCTTTTATTCATTTTTTCCTTATACAAAATATGTCTTAAGTTTTTTAATGACCACTATATCATTTTAAAATGTTTATTTAACTGGAACATTTTTAAGGCTTTTAGCAACAACAATACCTTTTCCAGGTATATTTATAGGAGTATCTTTATAACAAGCCTCTAATTTATCATTGGTATGCAAATCTGGTGCAACTGTTTCAAAAATCTTCTTTTTGGGGTTCATAACTCCATCTGGTTGTCTTGTGTAACCCTCACAGTGGGCCAAATCACCTAAAAGAAAACATTTAAATCCACCTATAAAAATTATGGGGGATTTAAATTGAGGCTGAAAAAAGGTAAAATGAGGACGTGATCTGCAAACCGCTTTTTGACAAAATCAACCAAACTGAGTTATGTATGAAATATTATATTTTAAATAATGTTCCATGGCCAAATTAGAGATTTTCTAAAGTAACTGTATTCATTCTATCCCAACTTCCTAAAAATGATGATATTTTATTCAAGTGCGCAACAAAAAAACTTAAAATAATCTCTAATGCAAAAACTGCGGTTTGCAGATCACCTCCTCAAATAATGTGATACTTTTAAAATCAGTTATCAATATGATTTTTCTATTGTTTAAATGCATCATATAACTTACCTGGTTGGCAATTTGGAGGAGGTATTAACACTTCCACACCTTGTTCACTGCTAGCACACATAACCATAGCTTCTGAAGTTATTCCACGCATCTAAAATCAAATTATACTATTAAAAGAAGTTAATACCACTATGATGCTATCTTAGTTTTATTTACAGATTGATTATAGCTAGGCAGGTATAATTTGCTCAACTATGCAGATAAATGTCTCTCCCGTGGCCTAGTGGGATGTCAAAAAAAAAAAAAAAATCTTCTTAAAAAACCTTCGTAGGACATTTTAAATGCCGAGCATTTACTTACTTTAACAGGCTTCAGATTACACAACAGCAAAACCATACGATCTTGTAACTCTTCCAGGGGAATGTGTTTAACTAAACCAGAACAAACAGTTCTTTGTTTATCTTCTCCACAGTTTATTTTTAAAACATACAGTGAATCAGCATCTGGATGTCTCTGAACATCTTCAACTTTTCCAATTCTTAGATCCAAGCGGCCAATATCTACAGGAAGTTCTGCTGGAGCTTCTTTTTGTGGCTTGGGTTCTTTGGGCTTTTTCTCTTTTTTAAGTTTGGTCTCAACTTTGGGTTGTTCGGTTTCAGAGGGTGTTGCTTTAGGTTCATTTACAGAAGAGGTTAAAATGGTTTGGTTCTGGCCGGGTATTGGAATCTGCTTAACACCATTTTGAAGTTCAAGTTGTACAAGTTTTTCTTTGCTTCTTCAACGGCAGCTACCAGTCTTGCATTTTCTTCTCTTAACTGCTTTGCTAGCATGTTATTATATTCTCTGTTTATGTTGTTTAACTAAAAAGTAACAGTCGGATAAATGTACAAGGGGAATTATCAGTTCAAAGACTTCTAAAACATGAAAGGTTCAATATGATTACCTCATTTTTTAAAGTTCCGATGGTGTTTTTTGCTATTTGGGCATTCTGTTTAATTCTTTCTATTGCAGCTTTTTCCGACATATTGATAATAATTTGTGTAATTTGCCTAAAAAGGAAGTAAAGTTATTTAAGAAAATCGGAAAGTATGACATTTTTTACTCACTTTATAGGTTAGAATGGTTTGACACATGGTTGGAGGGGGCACAGCCTTCTTAAACTTATGAGCCGTGAAGGAGGTAATCTGGCAACACAGCACAGTAGGAATGTCAAGTCAAGTAAAGGTTAGAAGTAAACGGAAACAAGTTTAAAGCCGGCTGTTCATGAGAGCGGTGGGTGATTGGCGGGAAAATCATTTTAAATTTGCACTAACCAATCACAACGCTGAATTATCATCCGCGAGCGGAAAACCGCTCTCATGGACAGTCAGCCTAAACGATTGCTTAAAAGGTTTTTTCTGTTTTTAAAAGTTAAATCGTAGCGTATACTGCTTAAGCAAGCAGTTTTGGTACATCGACGAGTAATAGATTAACAAAACAAGCAGTATTAGTCAAGCACGTTTACATGCAGGAATTTAGTTAGATTGTCTCTTTTCCTCACATTGCCTATGTGATATATTATTTAGCTCAACATGTATATATTATATAAAGAAAAAATAAATAATTCATTGTTACATTTAAAAAAATAGGACCAGTGCCAATATGTGGATCGTATTTTTACGTTTAAATGTGCTCGTATAGTTGGTGCGTACGGAGTACATTATGCCACGAACGTGTTGCATTTCGGGCTGCAAAATGAATTACCCCAGTTATATTAAAACAGAGGCTCATCAAACAACATTTAATTTCCCCAAATACGATGAAATTAGAAAAGCCTGGTTGTGCGCTATTGGCCAGATAAGTGTTTTTTAATAAAAGTAGTACCTATACAGTAAATGGGCAAATATATTTTACGGGCAAATAATTAACCAAGTGTGCTTTTAAAAAATGGTTTAATTTGATATTAATAGTGTGTAAAGTACACCAAAAACAATTATATTTACCCCAAGCAATATTCCAAGGACTATATCAACTATGCGCATAAATATACTGGTAAGTTCACCAAAAAATATTATTCATTTAGATATTCTGAAAGTTATTTACTTAAGGCGGTTTTAGGGTAACTATAGTGGAAAACCTAATTTAAAGCGTTTGTTATTTTAAAGTGCATCTTATGTAATGCAAATTAAGCTTTTATATTTATAACTACACACATGCTTTCAATTCATTTTAAGTATTGCAAATATTACTAAATAATAAATGTTTACCTAGTAAAATTTAAAAAGCTACATTGGTTTGTTCGCAAAAAATGCATAAAGAGTGGTAGAAAAAATCCTAACAACTTAAAATTTTTGAAATCCTTACCAACAAATTTGTATAAGGCAAAAAGTTCCTGATAAGTTTTGCAGACACATTATTGCTCTTTAGGGCAACTATAGTATTTAAAATTATACCTATCTGTTGTCTCCTAAAAAAAAAATAATACCTATATTTTGTTTAAAACACTTAAAAAACTAATTATATTTAGCATGTAACCTATTAGGAACTCATTTCAATATTCCTACTGTAAAGTGTTGATTACAACGTTGCCTTTCTTACTTTACGGCTCATAATTTAAGAAGGCTGTGGAGGGGGATATATGTCTCGATGGCACTGTTGCCGATCTGCCAGCTCGGTTACGGTATGAGGCTTAAGTAAAGGTCGAGCTACCTTTCAATATTGCTTACCCCGATCAATTAGCATACGGCGCTATTCTTGATCATTCGCATCTTTTACGATCGCTCGCATCTTACGGCGATCATTATTATAAGGGTGCCAGCGATCGTGAAAGATGCAAATGGTCAAGAATATCGCCGAAGTACGTTTTTCTCTCATACAAGCTGTTCACATGGCGAATTGGCAAGGCTGTCTCCAGTATATATATGCTTTAAGGTTGAAACCGTTAACATAACCGTAGCTATCTTTACTTTTATTATGACATTTTTTGTCAACGAGGTTAGTTTTTAAAATTTTAAAACTTCAGTTAAAAAAACCTGGAAATAATAAAATATGAATGAAGATGATTTGTTTATGAGTGATACGTTAGATAACTTTACATTTAGTGATGTAAGAAGTCAAACGAAAAAACGGAACAGTAGCCAATTTGAAGAAATATCCTTTGACGATTCATCGTTTTTAGAAGGTATAACATTAAATTTAAAAGATATTGAAATAAGCCAAGAAGACAAGCAAAGTATAAATAGTATATTAAGTAATAACGACCGAGACGTGTTAAGAGAAAACAACAAGAATTTAAAGCTGAGTCAACATGTGAGAAGTCCAGTTAGCTCAAAACCTCAAAAGACCCAAAACACTAAAGCAAGTAAATATGATTTGCACAAATCTCATAAAGAAAACACATGCACTCATCTGTCCTTATCTTCTAAAGAAAAAAATAAATCAAGTCAAGAAGATAAAAGTGAGAGTAGGGAATTAAGAAAGTTAAAGAAATTGCAAAATTTACAATCTAAAAAGCGAATAGAATGTGCCACAAATTCACAATCTTCTAATACTACTTTATCTCCAAGTTTAACGCATTCCCCCATCTGTGATAACAATTTTAGTAGTAATAAAAGTACTTTGCAAACATCAAATGAAAAGTATGATCTCAGTTCTTGGGGTCTTCCAGAAGTGATTCTCCAAAAATATAAGTCAAAAAAAATTGAAAAAATGTTCCCTTGGCAAGTTGAATGTCTTAGTAATGCCAATGTTCTTAATGATCTTTCAAATCTTATTTATTCTGCACCCACGTCTGCTGGCAAAACATTAGTTGCTGAAATTTTGGCCCTGAAAACCATATTTGAAAGAAGAAAGAAAGTTATATTTATTTTACCATTTGTCTCAATAGTTCGTGAAAAGATGTACTATTTTCAGGACATTTTAGGAAGTAGTGGGATTAGAGCAGAAGGCTATATGGGCTCCTATAACCCCCTGGTGGCTTTAGTTCTATACAATTAGCTATTTGTACTATTGAAAAGGCAAATAGTCTCATCAATAGGCTGTTGGAAGAAGGCAGATTGTCAGAAATAGGTGCTATATTAGTTGATGAAATGCATCTGTTAGGTGATCCTCACAGGGGCTACTTGCTGGAACTTCTGTTAACCAAACTAAGGTATATCTCTTTAAAAGATGAGAATGTCCAAATTCAGATTATTGGAATGTCAGCTACTCTACCAAATTTAAATCAGTTAGCAAAATGGTTAGGAGCGGAATTGTACTCTACTTCATTTAGACCAATACCTTTGCATGAACAAACTATTGTTTGTGGAGAAGTCTATGATAATAATTTCAAACTAATAAGAAAACTTAATCCTTTGCCAGAATTGGGAGTTGATACAGATAATATTCTTCAGCTCTGTCTAGAAACAATTAAAGATTCCTGTTCAGTATTAATTTTTTGTCCATATAAAAACTGGTGTGAAAATTTAGCACAACAAATCTCAACAGCATTTTTGAAAATTGGCAACACTCAAACTAACCAGGGTGAACTCCTGAGGTCACAAATTAAAAGTGATTTAATTCTAGAAGTCTTGGAACAGCTTAAACATTGCCCTGTAGGGTTAGATCAAATTCTACGCAGAACAGTATCTTTTGGAGTAGCTTATCATCATGCAGGTTTGACCATGGATGAAAGAGATATCATTGAGGGTGGTTTTCGCAATGGAGCCATCAGAATCCTTGTTGCAACATCTACATTATCTTCCGGTGTTAATCTACCTGCTAGAAGAGTATTGATTAGAAGTCCCAATTTTCATGGAAAGCCTATAGATCTACTAACTTATCGCCAAATGATTGGAAGAGCTGGAAGAATGGGTAAAGATACAGTTGGTGAAAGTTTTTTAATTTGTCAAAGAAATGACTTTAAAATTGCAAAAGAATTGATGTCTGGAGAGCTTCCAGCTGTAGAAAGCTGTCTAGAAGGTGCTGGTAAGCTTAAAAGGGCACTATTAGAAGTTATAGCAAGTGGTGTTGCTTCATCACCTGAAGATGTTACAACATTTACACAATGTACTCTTTTAGCAGCTATAGAATCAGAAAGAGATGATTTTGAGGATCCCATAGGTGAGGCTGTTACTTTTTAGTGAACAATGAATTTATTAGGCTGCAAAAACTAGAAAATGGAAAAGAAAAATATGTGGCCACTTCGTTGGGCAAGGCTTGTTTATCTTCTTCAGTTCCACCAGATGAGGGTCTTGCACTATTTACAGAATTGGAAAAAGCACGACAATGCTTTGTATTGGAAACAGAACTTCATTTAATCTATCTAGTCACCCCTTATAGTGCATGCTATTCCTGGGGCAACATTGATTGGATGTTTTATCTCGATCAATGGGACAAATTACCAGCTGCAATGAAACGAGTTGGAGAATTAGTAGGAGTGAGGGAATCCTATATTGTTAATGCCACAAGAGGAAGAATAGATACTAATAGTACTAAAGCTCATCAAAGAATGATGGTACACAAAAGATTTTTTGTTGCGCTTGCCTTGCAAGATCTGGTCAATGAGGTTCCTCTTGGAGAAGTGTGTGCAAAATTTAATTGCAATAGAGGTATGTTACAATCATTACAGCAGTCAGCTTCTACCTTTGCCGGAATGGTAACTTCATTTAGCCGTCAGTTGGGTTGGAGCAGTGTAGAGATATTACTCTCCCAGTTTCAAGATCGCATGCAGTTTGGAGTAAGCCGTGATTTGCTTGATTTAATGCATCTACCATCTCTAAACGGCAAAATTGCAAGGACCCTGTATAATGCTGGTATAGAGACTGTTATACAGCTGGCTAACACCGATTTGGAGACTGTGGAAAGCATTCTTTATAAAGCTGGGCCCTTTCAAAGTTCCAAAGAACGGGAAGGAGAATCTGAGTTTGAAAATAAACAGAGAAATAAATTAAGGACAGTTTGGGTTACAGGAAAAGAAGGATTAACAGAAGGAGAAGCTGCGGAATTGTTAGTCAAAGAAGCGAGAAATTATTTAAAGATTGAGATGGGTTTGAAAGATGCCAAATGGAAAAGTCAAATTATTGATGATGATACTCAAAGCCAACACAATCAGAGTAGTGAATTAGTAAACAAGGAGGATAAAACAGAAAACCTATTGGGCGGTGAAGACAATGGTAGTGAAGAGGAAAAACCAGAAAAAAATGAATCTGTTATTTTAGATCAGAATACTACAAAAAATAATGACTCATTAGATTCCTCTTTATCATCATTTAATTTAAATATTTCTTCAGAAAGTCAGGATGGTTCTCTAGATGCAGATGTTGAGACATCTTTAAATAATTCGAATTGCAAAGAAATTGTAGAAAAAACAAAATAGATAGTCCAAAAAAGACAAAAACGACATATTATCTAATCAGTTAGATGGTCAGGATTCCTTTGACCATAATATATCCAACTCATCTAATATGTTTTCAGATATAAGCTTTAGTAGACTTGAAAAGAACCTAATTTCTAGCAATAATAATAATAAGATATTGTCAGTAGACAACAAATCACCAAGCAATAAAAGTAAAAAGTCTTGTGAAGTCTCTGAACTTTTTAGATCAAATTCTCCCTTAGAGTTAAACATTTCAGACTCCTCAGTTTTTAGTTCTTTTGGAAATGTTAGCTTAAATAAATCAAAGTCAGATCACAGTCGCATAGAAGACAGCCATTCATTAGAGTTAAGGGATGAATATGCTGATAAAAAGATCAAGAGTCGATGCAGTGAGGAAATAGAAGACTTTGAGAGTGAAACATTTTTTGAAGAGGTTATAATGGACATACAGTTTAGTCAGGAAATTGAAAATGATAAAAATATTAATAACAAGAAGATTGATAATCAGAAATTTATTGTATTTGAAAAAAATAATATTGTCGCAAAGAAAAGATCAAGAGATAGTTCAGGTACCAGTTCGGATGACTCGTTTTTGGAAGCGACACCAACTAAGAAATCAAGAATTTTGAAAGATGCGACAACACCTATAACCAGTGCCATTAAAAGAGTCTCTCAGCTAAGTCTGCAGGAACATGTTAACAAAAATATTACCAAGGATTTTTCCAGAATGAATATTGTTTGTGTTAGTAACAGAGAAGACTTGGTAGATCACTTTTTTCAGGAGTTAAAAGAACAGAAATGTTTTGCCCTTTCTGTAACTTGTAGTAAAATAGAGGAGAATAGACCGACAATCGGAGCTCATATTGTTAACACGAAAGAAAAGGTGAAGGCTTCCAAGCAAGAAAAATATATGTTTAAAGACAAAAAAGTGGAAGGTTTTGCCATTTGTTGGGAAGCTACTGATGCCTATTTTCTATCACTTGAAAACCTACAAATAAGTGAAAATGTCGTAAAACGGATAAAAACGATTTTAGCAGATGACAATCTTACAATTCAAATGTTTAATGCTAAAGAACAAATTAAAATATTAAAATTATGTTGTGACATTGATTTTTTCTGTAAAATCCAGGATCCGAAAGTTGCTGATTGGCTGTTGGATGCTGAAGGAAAGGAAAAAAGCTTACAAGCAATGGTATGTAAATCTGAAAATACAGTGTAGGTGTACATGAAACGTAAACGTGGCTTACTATTATCATAGAGTAAGGAAATTATAAGAGTTATCATGGAATAGCCGATTTAAGGTCAGGTCATGAAAAACTCCCAATATAATTTTATTCGTTTCTCGTTGAAATACCGCCAGTTAGTCATTTCAGTAAGCTTACGTGTCTCCCCACCGCTGATGTTACACGAGGCGAGGCTTCGACCGACGCATTTAAAGTGTAAACTGGAAAAATGACAAGCCTGCCGCCAAGCCTGCCGCAAAAGCGGTACGAAAATTTTAGCATGCCATGGTTTCTCTTATCCGTAGGTATGTTACTTTATGCTATTATGATCGATGACGCGGTGGTGAGCATAAATGGCGATCAGGTAGTTAGATCAGATCGTGTGCAGGGTCGTGCTAGAGGAGACCATTTATACACTACTCAAAAGAATTATCGCATATGCTCGATTAATTTTGAATCCCCCTGTATGATAAGCTGTTGAAAGGGAGTAGTCAAATTTGTGATTATAAAATATCAGAAATGGGTAAGGGTATAAATTATTAACAAATGAGATTTCTCTCTTTTAACAGCACATTATATAGGGCGATTAAAAATTATTCATTTTTTCAATTTTTTTTATCACCCCGTAGGATTTATTGCTAACAGTAAAAAACAACGGTTAATATAAAATTATGTATTCACGTTTTCTTAACATTTTCTTTTTTTAATTGTCTTAATAACTTAATTATTAAAAGAGATTTGGCCATTTAAATCAAAGCATTTTTGTATTAAAGCTTATGAAAGATATTGAGCATATGCGATAATTTTTTTGAGTAGTGTACATACGTAATTCCATTAGGTACACTTTATTAAATGATATTAATAAAGATTACTCGGAACAACTATACATTGAGTTTGAGGTTGGTGCAATTAAAACTATTTTAGGTCTATTTTATAGACCGCCCGGTTTTACTGATTTTTCTCAGTTTTTATTGGAATTTGAACAAAATTTATCTAAGCATTTGGTATTGGGTATCTTATGTTGTGCTTGGGAGATTTTAATATTAATTTTTGGACTTTGAATCATCTTATACTCAGAGGCTAAATACTTTACTGCAGGTATATGATTTTCATCAAACTATAAATGAGCCAACTAGACGTAATCACGATAGCACTTTGCTCATATAGACCTTGTAATCTGCTTCAATTTAAATCAGTTAATAAACAGTGGGGTAGACCCATCTGTTGACGTTTCTTATCATTTTCTGGTCAAGTGTGAACTAAACATGCTAATTAAAAAACCGTAACCATTCTTTATAACCTACAGAAACTTTAAACATTTTAATAATGAAGCATTTTCCCGGGATCTTTTTGGTACTTCTTTCAATAATATTATTTATGTGTAATCTATTAATGATAAGCTAAATTTATTTAACTTACATATATATTGTAAATTTATTTAATGAACAATGAAGAAAAGGTTTGGATTACCCCAAACATAAAGTATATTATGAAACTCCGTGATAAAGCATTAACAAGATATATAAATCGAAAAAGACACCTGAAACATAGGAATATTATCGTCAGTTAAGAAATTTTACAAAGTCTGCCATTGACAATGAAAAAAAGCATGTCTTCAAAATAGCCTTATCAATATAGATTATAAAAGGACCTGGAAGACTCTTCGTGATCTGCAGGTAATCAATAGCCCCTGCAAAAATATACCCGAACACCTGAGTAATGCAGGAACTATTAATGATTTTTTTTTATTCTGTAAATCATCTTAAACCTAACCCTATAATACTCTACATTTTCATTCTGGCCGTAAAAGTGTGGTGTTACTACTTTCGAGTTTAAAATGGCCACTATTAGTCAGGTTTGGTCTGCCCTTTTTCAATTAAATCAGGGGCTGTTGGTAAGGATGGAATAGCTTTATCTATGTTATTGAGATGCTGTCCACCATCATATTGCCTTACATAACACATTTAATCAATCAAACAATCAATCAATCCTTTTTAGTCTATAAAGATCATATACATGACAGATAGGTTAAGAATAATATAATATAATAAAGATAATAAAATAAAATAAGCTTAACATAGCACACAAACAATACAATAAAACTAACAAGTTACAATTTAAAACACAAGTCATCTCCATTTCTGGCTAATATTCCAACAGTTGTATCTTCGGCGAACTTGATGGTTGTCCCTGGCAGTTTTAGGTCATTGACAAATAGTAAAAATATCAGTGATGCAAGTATCGAGCCCTGAGGTGCGCCTAGGTTGACTTCATATTGGTGTACCAAGATAATTTTTTCTTGAGAAAGGACATTATGAGAGAGAGAGTGAATTTCCCCTTGAACAAAACTGGGGTAAGGGTGTCGAAGGCCTGTGACAAGTCAAAAAACAGGCAGGCAACAGCGTTGCCGTGCTTCAGATCTTGGTGTATGAACTGAACTAACTCAATACCCGCTGTCGCGGTTGATCTGCCAGGTGTGAAACCATGCTGACTGTTGCAAAGGAGTTATTAGGAGAGTAATTATTAAAGAAATTCACCAGTCTATTATATAAAAACCCTTTGCTAGAATGCGGTCAGTACCCATTGACTTTTTGTTTTTAATCTGAGATATAATACTTTGGATCTCCTCATCGGTAGCTGGCTCTAAGAAGAATGAATTGGGCTGGTGATAAGCAACTGTGGGTGCTTGTAAAGGTATGTTCCCAAAGTGTTTTTTTTTATTTGTCTTCTGCTATAGATGCAAAATACCTTCCAAATTCATTTGCTTCATTTTCCTAATCAGATAATTCACAGTCTAAGCCTAAGCCTGGTTTATTGCCTTATTTCGCTTTCTCTTCATTTACTATATTCCATATCTGTTTTGCTTTATTTGGTGCGCTTGCAATTCGTGTTTGGTTAAATACTATTTTTACCTGTGTAATATTTTTTCTGTACATTTCTCTTTTTTTCTATATTGATTCCACAGGTGCTCATTATCGGTTTGTAGTGCTATTGTATTGTTGTATTGTATTGTAGTGAATGGGGTCGTTCGGCTTAAGCTAGCCCTTCTCCCACTTCGACCTAAAAGATCTTTTGTGGATACTCTACATTAGTTAATCCCCTTTATTCCCAAACTTTTCGCGAAGCTGGAAATATTTCGGGGGCGAGCCTTTTTATATCCTCTGGAGTCGAGAAAACTTCTTCCAGATATTTTAGTCTCTGGCCTGTTAGTTCCGTGCATTGGCATAGTATATGCTCCGAGGTTGTTGGTCAGCAATCTCGTTGCCTTCCACTCCTTCATGTCCTGGCACCCATATCAGAGTTACTCTGTTGTTTGTAGCCAGTTGATTAAGTGATTGTCGGCACTCCCAGGCAAGCCTTGAGTCAAAGCAGCATGAAGCTAATGCCTTTAAGGCTGCCTGGCTGTCCGATAGAATATAGATATTTGCTCCCCGTAGGCCTTTTTTGGCGCATTCGGTTGCGCAGATATCTATAGCGTAGATTTCAGCTTGAAAGATGGTGGGAGATTTTCCTAGGGGTTTTGCAAGTCTACATCTTGGTCCGTAGACTCCCGCCCCCACTCCTTCATCCATCTTGGATCCGTCTGTATACCAGACCAGCGAGCCACGTTCCAGCTGTGATATTTTTCCCTTATAGTTTGGCGGCTGTGTATTGCCACTTCGAAAGGGCGTCGAAAATCACGAATCACTGGTATTGTGTCTGTGGGTTTGGTCAGAGCCTCAGTTTGGATACTTTCCAGTATCCTGAGGTGACCAGTCAGGTTTCCTGACTTTAGTTTGCGTGTCTGTACTACCCTCGAGGCACTAAGAAGGGCTTCTCTCCTTACGCTCAGGTGAAGCGGGAGCATGCCCAGCATTGCCTCCATGGCGGCGGTTGGAGTAGTTCTCATCGCCCCTGTAATACCTAGACAGGCAAGCCTTTGTAGTTTTTAGCTTCCCTTGTGTCGTTATTTCTTCCGTTTTTGCCACCACACCAAAGAGGCGTAGGTGATTATCGGTTTTACGACAGTTATGTATGACCAATAGATCATATTGGGTTTAAGTCCCCATGTTTTTCCAAATAGCCTACGGCATGACCATAATGCCCTTGTAGCTCTTTCGGTAGTCCTTTCTAAGTGTGAGTTCCAATTAAGTCTCTGGTCAAGGACTATTCCCAGATACTTTACTTCTTTTGAGAGCTCGATCGTCTTGCCGTTCAGCGTTGGAGCTTTTATATTTAGCTTCCTTTTTTTGTGAACGGTACTATGACGGTTTTGCTCGGATTGACATTAAGTCCTTCCTCGATGCACCATTTTCTTACGATGTTTAGGGCAGTTTGCATGCGTGCAGAAACAATGCAGTCATGCTTTCCCATAATGGTTATGACAAGGTCGTCGGCATATCCTTGTACATTAAAGCCTTTGTTAGTCAGTCTGACAAGGAGATCATCAACCACCATTGACCAGAGCGCAGGAGACAGGACCCCGCCTTGCGGGCATCCCTTACCGCCCCGACCGTGGCAGTCGCGTCCCCTATAGACGAACTAACAATGCGATTTTTAAGCATGGATTTGATCCATTCTATTGTTGAGGGCTCTATCCCTCTAGTTTCTGCGGTTCTTTGTATGGATTCATATGAGGTGTTGTCAAAGACCCCTCTATGTCTAAGAATGCACACAAAGCCACTTCTTTCGCTGCGAATGTTTTTCGATATCGCTAACGAGGCTCTGTTGAGCGTTGATCGCAGATTTTGCAGGTTGGTATGCAAATTGTTTAGAGTGTAGTGGTTTTTTGAAATAAACTCACTTCTAATGTGCAGATCTATGATTTTCTCCATGGATTTTAGGAGAAAAGAGGTGAGGCTGATGGCGCGGTAAGACTTCGGATCCTCTGGAGGGCGCCGTCCAGTCTTTGGGATAAATGCCACCTTTACCTTCCTCCAGCTTGTAGGTATGTAGCCCAGAGTGTAACTGGCTTTAAATATTGTCTTTAAGTGCGGTAGTAACTCCTTTAGGGCTCTTTGTAGTAGAGCCGGGAATATTCCGTCCGCACCTGGGGATTTGTACGGCTTGAAGCTGTTTATCGCCCAAGTTATTTTGTTATCTGTGAAGATTTTGCTCGCCAGGCTCTTTCCATCTCTCGTGGGGCGATATGCGCTCCATGCCGGAATAACCTGTGACGGCTCGTCTTCAGTAACTATAGAGCCTGGAAAGTGAGTTTCCAGTAGAATCTTTAGGCTTTCCTGAGGGTTCTCAGAAAATCTGTCGTCGGACTGTTTTTGATCAATCCAATGCCATTTGAGTGATCTTTTGAAAGGACCTTTTGTAACCGCACTGCTGGGTTCAGTTCATTGATCCCTTC
>JACEGR010005609.1:0-70855 GCA_014170235.1 Listronotus bonariensis
CACACACAGATGCCATTTTCCTAAAAAAGTTAGGGAAAAGAAAATTTTTATTTTTAAAGTTGCAAAAAAATATGAAGTTTTGCTTTGCTTTCTCAAAGAAATCCTTAGTTCCAATAGCCAATTCTCTATCTCTATTTGTTTTTCGTAAACTTAATCCAATTGTATTGTCAGATTATAAATATACATACATCTTTTTCTGATATCTGAAAATCTTGAATTAAAAATTTTAGGTATAGTGGAAAAAGTACAACTGATGGTTCCGGAAATACAGGGTGAAAAAAAAATGTTGTTGGGTTTTGATCGTCATATTTTAGCCTCAGATACCTGTGGTTCCTTTTTTCCGCACCTTTTAGAGACATTCTGTATAATGGTGGGGGCCCCTTGTCTCAGTTTTTAAATACTAAAAGAAAAACTGAAAATTGCAGGTATAACCTTGAAATAATAATAATAATAATAATAAAAATCCTTAGCTGCTAAAACCTAGAACTGAGCTGCTAAAACCTAGAACTTATTTAAAGAATTATTTATTAACATCGTAGAATCTTACATAATCCATCTTTTCAAACGTTCCACTGTGGCGGAAAATGGGTTAAATTCTAATTTATTTAACACAAAGCGTTCCCTTAATACAGACGTTTACCGTTCTGCCATAAAATAATAGGGAATGTAATAAAACGGATAAATTGCATTGGAATTACTGTTGCAGCGTAGCATGGCCAGCAATTACTAAAACTTTAACTCAGAGGCGTAACAAGACTTTCGATTATCCATTACAATAGCCTTGTTTATACGGGTTGGACTAAAGGACGTCGCACAAATAGCATTGCGAATGGCCAAATTTTAATATTTTGTAGATTAGGCCTTTCTGATTAATATTTTAATGGAACTCTTTTTGATCTGACTTGTAATTTTAGAGATGTAGATTTTTAAAGCTGACAGTTTTAGATTTCAGAGATTTTGTACCAAAACTGTTTTTGCCTATTTCACCTACGAAAAAGGCAACTTTCTATACACCGATATTTAGGTAAAGATTGAGGCCATTAAATTCTGTACAAAATATTTTTATATTAGACTTACATCATTCTCAGTGGCGGCACAAAAATAAGGAATATTAAAAATATTCCTAATATTTCAGATTAAAAACGAAAAGACCGTTAAATAGTATTATTTTTTGGTATAGTGTTTAGAACTGTTTGGACAAACAGTGTGGCTACATAGGTCAAAGCTGATCACGCTTTGTGCGTAACCGTTAAAGTAGATAATTATCGATCTTTTTTTAACCACACATATTAATTTTACTCACCCATAATAGGTTCTAAATATGAATTTAATTTGGGTTTGCCTAAAGCAGACACCTATTTCTTATTTTTGGCAATTTAAATCAGACCAGTGGCGTAGTAAGCATTTGAAAAATATTAAATTAAGAATATTTAAAAAATATATTATCAATTTGATTTTTTTACCGCTAGCCCTGCCACTGGCCTAATTTGAATAGAATTTAGGTGCCAAAGGTACAAAATAGGTTCCTGCTTTATGCAAACCAAATTAAATTTATCGTTCAGAACCTATCATGTGTGGTTTTAAAAAAATAGATAAATAATTATCTACGTTTACGGTAACACATAAAGCGTGATGAGCTTTGACCTATGTACCCTAGCCACACTGTTTCTCCAAACACTTCTTAACAACATACCCAAAATAAAAATATTTAACCGTTTTTTGTTTTTAATCCCAAATACTATGAAAAATTGCTTTTTCTAGTTTTTTTTTTATATTTTTGATGTTTGTGCTGCCACTGAGAATGACGTAAGTCTAATATAAAAATATTTTGTAAAGAATTTAATAGCCTGATTTTTTACCTAAAAATCGGTGTATAGAAAGTTACCCCGTTCTGTAGGGGAAATAGGAAAAAATAGGCAAAGACCAGTTTAAGTGCAAAATCTCTGAAATCTAAAACTGTTAACTTTAAAAATCTTTATCTCCGAAATTACAGGTTAGATCAAAAAGAGTTCCAATAAATGTTGATCAAGAATCTACAACATATTTAAATTTGGGGGCATTCCAATCGAAGGCCATTCTCAATGCTAATTGTGCGACGTCCTTTTCATCGAGGTCTAAATGACACAACGCGACTTTTTTTCCGACGTTAACATTTGGATATTAATTTTAAACTTTAAATAAATTAATCCACTAATTGAGTTATTATAGTTAAAATATTTATTTACAAAGAAAAATGGGTTTTTTATTTAGTCTAGTCTAGTAACCTTCCTGATTTTTTGTCGAAAAAAAAGTAATAGCAACTGGTCTTTATTGTTGAGCAAATAACAACAGAACTAACCAGAGCTTGGAGGCGGGTTAGCTCTACAGGGAGTATTATTTTAATTTATTATAAATTTTTATTATTTCTTGATTAATTTATTAGGACATTTTCTGGTACTTTTTATGAATGATAGAGTATGATTTTTCTAAAATTTGGGAGAAGTATTTAATTTTACTCCAACTTCTTTATGACCAACAAAAAACATTTTTTATAAGTTTTCTAGAGAGGTGCCACGAAAGGGGTGTAGTCATTTAAGATTTTAAATTGACTAGGGGTGCAGCTTAAGGGGTTGATAGAGGTGTTTTGAAAAATACGTTATTTATATTGCCACTGGGTTTTATAAAAGAGTATTTTTTATTTTTTTGATATTTGCCGTTGTTTAGAAAATATAGCCGTTATAAGTTTTAAAAAACCGCACACTGTATGTATGAGATCTTAAAGTAGGTTACATTTCATTTAGCCAGTTTTATTCAGGATTAAGAGAATATTTAAATATGTTGAATAACTTCATAAAATGACTGATGTAATGAAAACTATTTTGCTGCGAAGCCCACAGCCAAGCATAATTTTAGTATTTTACTTGGCTCACCTTCTTTACATTTATACAGGGTGATTCAAAAATCGATTACGAAACTTAAGAGGGTGATTCTACTTGAGAAAATAAGGGTAGAGCTTCATATATTTTTTTAATGTCATTCGTTTTCAAGTTACAAGCCATCAAAGTTCAATTTTAAATTTGGTTTTTTGCCATATTGCATTTATTTTTATCATAGAGTTACTGGACACGCTGTATGTATGTAGGTAATTTAATTGAAATTGATAAAAACTTTGATGTCTATTGGTGCCTAAACGGTGAGGTTTATTGACTTTAATAAAAATACCTTATTTTTTAGGTTTTTGATTGTCTATAAAATAGCGCCCCAGCTTTGCGATATCTGTCAAAATAAAAAAGTTATGATGTAAATAAATTTTACGTTTAGTGCCCTCTGGCGGTATTTAAAAAAGTACTTTTGTCTTATAATTTTAGAATCTGCAAAGCTCGATTCGTGTGCCAAATATCAACTGGATTGGTTAAAAAATAGAAGTAATATGGCGAAAACACCAAAATAAAAATTGAACTTTGACGGCTTGTAACTCGAAAACGAATGACATTTTATATATATATATATATATATATATATATATATATATATATATATATATATATATATATATATATATATATATATATATATATATATACATATATATATATGAAGCTTTACCCTTATTTTGTCAAGTAGAATTACCCCGTTAAGTTTCGTGATCGATTTTTGAATCACCCTGTATGTTTGATTGGATATATTTTATAAACACTATAGACAATAAAAAATTATAATTTTTACTCTCAATATTTAATGCAAGATGCTTATTGTTATAAAAAAAAACAGACATTTTTGCGAAGTTTGTAATTTAACTATAAAATTTGATTAAATCCACAAATAAAAAACAAATTAGGAAATCGCTTTCTTATATTTTCTATGTGGGGAGATTGTGGTTGTCCAACCTTTTTAAAAGTAAACTGACCAAGGTTAAATTAAAATGCAATATATAAGTAAATAAGCTAATAATGAAAATAATTTAAAATGGTCGCGTTTTTTTCTTGAAAAAAAGATTTGTTTGAGTTTCCTTATTAATTTTTTTCGTACGGTCGGTCATGGTCAGTCGCGCAGGCATTTTTTTAAATTATACAACAAATGACAGACTAGGGGCCTTTTCAAATATTGATTTTGGGATAACCCGACCTTCGTGTTTGTTACTAGTGTAAAAAGTATAAAAAGACAATAATTTGATATTTATTAATTGTTTACAGCCTAAGTATTGTAAAAATCTTTAAAAATAACTGCATGACCAGAACAAAGCAAAAGGGTTATGTTTTGTTTTGACACGAAGCCGACGATTGAAGGCCAAATGTATCATACGTGTTCAGAAAATACCAAAAATCCCAGTAAATATTAAAAACAGCTGATTGGATTTACCTCATCCATCGGATCAATATTTAAAAATGCCTTATATATACCAGATGCTATTGTTCTAAAGAAGGACACTTTAGAACAGAATTTTTTATTTTATCCTATGTTCTTTGACTTAAGACTAGGGCTGGCAAAAACCGGTTAACCGGTTTAAAAAAAAAACGTTTTCGGTTAAAACCGGTTAACCGAATATTTAAAAACCGAAAAACCGAAACCGGTTTTTAAAACCGAAAAACCAAAAACGGTTTTCAAAACCGATAGACCGAAATCGGTTTTTAAAACCGAAAACCGAAAACGGTCTTTAAAACCGAAAACCGAACACGGTTCTCAAAACCGAGAAAGGCTTTTCTAAACCACAGTTAACAGAAAATCGGAAAGTAATTATTCTCTATTAATCGTTTTTGCGTTGATTACGGATTTGCCCATGAGCTGTGGTGTTAAGTGATAATCATTATTCATCCTAGAATATTCTTCAAAAGAAATTGGTTAACTATAAATAAGAATAAAAATATAATATCCTTGTTAATAAAATGCCAGATTCTAAAAAGTGATGTAAAAATTTCATACATACATACATAATTTATTTTTTCCTCTTTATTTAAAATTGGTATTCTATATTTGGTGTTTTTTTTTGTTTATTGGTTAATAAAAAACAGAAAAGGAAGAGTGGTGATTTTTAAATTTTTATTTAGTGTATTATTATAGTAAGTTGTAGTTTTTATATAAACCGCAATCAACCAAAAACCTATTAATTGATATTCGAAGAACCGCTTTTCGATTTTGGTCCGACTATCCAAAAAACCGGTATTCGAAAACCGATTATCCGAAAAACCGGTATTTGAAAACCGCTTTTTTAAAACCGCTTAACCGATATTCGAAAACCAGTTTTTCAAAACCGGTATTCGAAAACTGGCCAAAACAACGGTTAACCGAAAACCGGTTAACCGGTTAAACAAAAAACCGGTTTCGGTTGCCAGCCCTACTTAAGACACCATAAGCTCGTCTATATTCTACGCCTCTGAATTTAAAATGCAATGTTGTCGAGCTTACAATATATTTATACTAAGTAAAGGCATAAGGTAGGATATAATGAAATAACGTCTTAAATTGTGTGGTGAAGACTGCACTCCATGTTATGCAGCAATTTAAACAATTATTACATTTTTGATTTATGTAGTCTTTAGTGGTTGAAAAGCGAATTACTTCTGCATATCAAAGTAATGAATAGCTCTGGAAGTATGTATATTTAGTTTAGAGCGGGTAACTTAAATAACTTTATAACTGTAAATTTTGTTGGGATCGCGATCGCTCGCAAGTCACAATATAAAACCAACTGCTATGTCGCAAGCAAATGGGTATTTTCGGCAAATGGCTTCTGCCTGGGCAAATACCTTCTGCCTGGGCAAATGACTTTCTAAAAGTAACTTTTATTTAAAAGCCATTTGCCTAGGTAAATGGTTCTTGTTAGGCAAATGACTTTAATATATTTGATAACATATTAGGCGTATAGTGTGTTTTGCAGATTACAGTAAAAGACAAAAGCACGTGTAATTTGATTGGTTCGAGACGCTATAGACGGTCATGCAAAACTATCACATTGGGGCGGGCATGGTTAGTTAATTCTTTTTTTTATTGCTTTATTAACAAATTTAAAAAAACAAATTTAACTAACCAGAACTAACCATGACCCTCGAATGTGACAGTTTTGCATGACTGTGCAAATACTTTAATTTCCATTTGCCCAAAAATTGCTTAGGCAAATGAATTAAATGCTAATTGACTAGGCAAATTGGCAAATGGCATTTGAAAATGAAAATACACCATTTGCCTAAAATAACTATTTGCCTGCGACAGCTATATTACGAATTTTGGAGATATTTTATAAAGCACACCGTCATAAGATTAATCTACTTACTATTTAGTAATCTTAAAATGTATTTGAAAACATTAACCTGTTTTTAGCTTTTTGCGATTTAATAAATCTCTTCAGCATTTAATAGTTTTGAAACTAAACTGGGAGTAAACACTAAAAACTTATTTTTAACTGACTTCAAGAAGAAAGTGGTTCTCCATTCGCCTGTATGTTTTTTTTTAATGTGTATGTTACGCGATCACTCCGACGTTTGTGGACCAATTTTAAAAAATATTTTTTAATTTGAAAAAGTAGATTTTCGCGGTGGTCTCGTAAAAAAACTAAGTCAGGATCGCGAGAGAGAAAGATACTAGACCTATTTTTTTCTCTCTGCCGTACATTTGTAGTAATAATAATAACCTAAAAAGCGAAATTTAAATCCACTTTACGAAAATTAATAAAACATATTAAAAAGTTAAAAATAATGAAAAATAATAAAAAATTTGGTTAGTATTTGCCAAACTACTTCATAAATAACTAAAAAACAAAAACTTTTATACTTTAATACCATATGTTATTACCCCACTTCATTTTTTTTTAGTGAGTGAAAAAATTTTTTTTTATCGGGTTAATTTTTTTTATGTTATAAATATTATACCCTTAAGTATAGATACTGATTGTAAATTATTTATATTTTTAGAATATTTAGTTCTTACACCTTTAACATTAGCATGCTAACTTTTTTCATCTAGAAGCCATTGTTAAGCTTGTTGGTTAAACTCCGTGTAGGACTACTCATTTATTATTCTGTATCCAGCACACAAAACAAACAAATCATGAGAGATCGTTTTAAAGTCGAGCACGTCATTAAATTAATATTGATTGGGTCGTGTCTTCAATGGGTCTATAATATGGCATATCTAATTCACGAATCTTAATTAGCTTATACTTAGCCACGCTATTATGGACACTTAGTTATCATTAGCCTTCAATCGGCCGAGCTGAGCACCGTGCTGTGCTTTATCAGGAACTAACGCAATTCACTTGGTGTTAAATCTGGGAAATTGGCAGGAAAGTTACTAAGTTAACGTTAATAGTTTAAAAAAATTAAATGGCCTTTATATACATATATATATATATTTAGTATATAGTGACCGTCTAAAACAACAGTTAAATAATTCTGCAAGAATAAACATAAATAACTAAGGTTAAAAACATGGACTTTTTGGCGTTTTAAATAAATAAAAAAATAGTAATAATTTGATGTAAACAATTAAAGTTAAAGAATTTAAGTAAAAAAAATATACTTTTGTTAATTTTTACATTATGCTATAATACTTTTTAAAATATCTGGCTTAAGGCAACGAATAAAAAAAAATAAAAAATATTAACTTTTTTAAATTGTGTTCCCTCTTGTCCATTAGCTACCGAGGGTCATTTTGTGTTTCGACCCCATAAACCACTTTATTATTTTTGTAAAATTACTTTCTTTTGATGTTTATTGATGTGTTAATTAGTTGTAGTGTTGGAATTTAACATATTTGAGTGTTTATTTAACCCGACTCATATATGAGTCGGTGGTCCATTTTATTAATTTTTTTTTTAAATAGACCTGGCTAGCTAGATATAGGTATTTACTAACAGTATATAGGTACATTTTTGATATCAAAAATCGTTAATAAAAAAAATATTCTAAGAATCTAAAAAACTAAACTAAAATCTAAAAAAAATATATTTCTTGTACAAAATTTTTGGCAAAAGACTACATAATTTTTTTATCTAAATATCTAAAAAAATAAGTAAAAGAAAAATTGCTTCTATGATATCTTTGACATAAAAAAACTAAACAAAAATATATTCTAAATATCCAAAAAATGAACTAAAATAAATACTATACTTATACTAAATGCTACACCCAGACCACCTGACACACATACGAGCCGAAGCATTACACAGACCGTGTTTTAAAACAAAACCGCTACAGGAAACCCCGAATTTTTAAACTCGCATTTAGTATTATAATGTAGCCGGCTCACATTTGAGCCGGCGGTCTATTTTAAAAATTGTTAAGTTTTGTAAAATTGACAATTACATTTTTTACCCATATCCTTTAGCTTCAAATTCTGACATAAAATAAAATTCTCTACAACATCCATCTAGGCAATTTTCTTCTATTTTCTTAAAAACAAAAGTAGTTAGCCTCTGGGCATATTTTCCTTATTTTCAGTTGTAACTCGCTCTGCATAATACCAATTGAAGTAAAACTTTGCATTTATTAGTTTTTGGACCATCTCGACCAGTTTTCCCAGGAAAATTCTCTGCTTCTCTGCATCTGCAAAAATTTTTGGTCTATTTGTCTTTTTGTAACACCTATTCTAGGACACACTGTATATAAAATATACTTTTGAAATACGTAAAATCAACTAATTACAATGGGCGAAAAAATTCTGCAGTAGAGCTATATTTTGCTCGGCATGCTCGGCGTTAAGCTGGCAAATATTCTGCTCTGAAATCAAGAATATTAAATTTATTATCTGTATTGATGTAAATCCCTCAAGCAAATCAATAGTCGTAGTTATAGTATAGTGGCGCAATCTCGCAGCGGAATACTTATTTACCTCTCGTATGTAGTAGCTTCAAACTCGGGAAATGACTAACATTTCGTGCTAAGTCCCATAAAATACTAATACTTAACAATTAAAATTATTAACGTTAAAATGAAGAAATAGTCATAATTTCTAAATAAAATACGTATACTTAAATATCGCTACAAGCAACCATTTTTTATGCATTTTTTTTTCAAAAAAAAAAAAATGTGGAAACATTTTGCAGACACCTTTTATAGATTTTCGGGTGGCCAAGATAAAGTGGAAAGAAATACAATTTTTTTACTATAGTCATAATATACCGAGATAAAAAAAAGAACATGGGCAATGGACTGCAGTTGGCTCTTTTTACATCTTACAGTAAAAACTTAAGCAAATTTTAATTTGCCACTTTGAAATTTTCCTAAATCTAAATTTTGTAAAAAAATTCCTATATTAAAAAACTAAAAATATAACTAAAATAAAATACAAATCTTGGCACTCTGTATCTCGCAAAAAAAAAACAACTTTTTGACTAAGGTATATTTCCCTAAATCGTTTTATTTTCGCACAAGCATGTTGAAATAGCACTTTGTACAAACCTTTTAGAGACAATTACAATTACAATATATATAGTAGTTTAAGTATATTTAAAATTATTCTCAAACACCATTGTTTTTAATTGTTTAATTACTTATTCTTTCTATAAAAACCAAATGTTTTTTTGTCAATGAGTTCTCCTAGACAAGATGGTAAACCTTGAAATTGGACGAGTTTAAGAAGTAAGTACGTGGGGTGTTCAGTAAGTTTTGAGATACTTTGTAATTAAATGGTACAGGAGAGTAACATTGATATTTTTGTTGGTACATGTCATGACATGTCGTGTCCAGCGATTTTAACGCAATGGCGTCGTGGACGACTATCAAGTGCCGTGCAATTTTAAAATGCAAGTTTTCACGTGGGTTATCTCAAGAACAGTGTTTAGAAGAAATTATACTTGATGATGACTGCCCATGTCGTGCGACCATATGATGGTACAATTTCAGCTGGGCTCGTTTTCGCTTGAAGACGCCTCACGCTCAGGTCGACGGTGTAAAGTAGTTACCCCAGAAAACATATCTGCCGTCCAAAAATCTATAGAAACAAACCGACGAATTACCTATCGACAGATAGAAGAGACATTGAAAATTAGTTTAGCAACATTACACACGATCATAAATAAGCACTTAACTTTTAGAAAAATCTGTACTCTTTGGGTTCCTTAGAAGTTAACTCCGACCAGCAGACACAAAGAGTGAATTGATGTTAATTAATAATGACCAAATTCCAGAGGGATAAATCTAAAGACATAGTGTCGATCGTCACGGGAGACAAAACTTATCTTTATTATTACGACGTCCCAACTAGTCAATTTTTGACAGATGCAGGATTGAGACTTTTGGAACATTTGCCTTGTAGCCCCGACTTGGCGCCGTGTGACTTTGGGTTGTTTCCTTTTGTCAAAAGCCAACTAAAAGGACAGAAATTTAAAACTAAAGACGCGCTTCTGGAGGCCTGGGATAAAATATGCCCTGTAATTTCAAATGAAAAGTAGAAAGCTATTTTCAGTTATTGGTTTGTTAGAATGAAAAAGTGTATTCAATGTGGTGAAAATTATTTTAAAAAAATCAAATAAATGTACGTATATCTCAAAACTTTTTGAACTCCCTACGTATTTTAAAAATTATACCAATAGAGAATACTTCCGAATACAGTGTTAATTTGTTTTTAACTAAATATATTTAAATACTGCGTAAGCTTCCTCCTACGTGATCACATCGCGCGGTAATTACCACGAGACCAGATTGTTTATGCCCCAAGTTTATCAAAGAGAAGTAAATCATGGAAGTCGTGATATCCATAAAGGCCTTTTCGGACTTAATTATCGTCACGTGCAGCTTGGCTAAGCAGGATATTTTCAGGAGGCCATATATGCCCGATTTATGGGAGTCACGGTATCATTGTTCCGCAGGATTTTTATAACGTGAGAGGCTGCAGCAAAAATTTAACACATGCCTTTCGGGTTCGCATTAACTTAACGTGTGGTCTTGCGCTTAAAGTGGAAACCGGAAGGCCCTGTTTCGTATTATGAACATTAACCTTAGTGATCACTATATTTATTCAATTTGTCTATTTAACCCTTAACCAAAGAGGTGCAGTTTCTGGAACGTAACCACAGACTACCGGTCTTTTTGACCAGCTTTTTTACAATACGGGGACAACAAAAACTTTTTTATTACTAATGTATACGGCATAGTTTTTAAATATTTGTGACGTCAAAACGTCTTATAATTCGATGGAGCCGGCTGCACGCACCAAAAAACATGACTCACGCGGCGTTACCTCGCTCTGAGGCGTTTCATTCAAGGTTGAAGTACAAGCGAGAGCGCCCAACGAGCGACAAAGAGGCATAATCGGTCTCCGCGTTCGGCAGCGTTCGACCTCTGCTTCTCTCCTACTTGAGTGAGCGGTCCGCGTGGACTGCTGCTATACAATAAAACAGTTACATGTTTTCGTCAAGTATGAAGAGCAGGGAAAAGTGAATGTGGTGTCAATTGTTTATAGCAACAATAAAACAAATATTATTTTTTTTGAAAAATGCAATCATTCCATTAGTATTTTCCTATGACGACGTTATCTTATTCCACTATCGTCAATAAACCGACTTTGCAGACAACCGATTTTTTATTTGCATTTAACACAGTTTTAAATATTTTTCCTTATTACAACAGTGGATAGATATAAATTTATTTTTATTTTAATATTTTTGTCATATGTACCTAGACATTTATAGACACAAAAGAAAAATTACAGCCACCGTTTTAAATCACAGAAAGATTATATAAACAATTATAAAGAAAATACACCAAAAAATTATCAAAAATTTGGTTTTAAAGACTTTTTGTGCTGGTATGTTGTAGTGTAAGTGTATTTTTAGGGACTAAAGAAACTTGACCATTTGTAGCCCTCTTTTATTTTAGAAGTTGTCGTCGCAAAATATGTTTTACTTTTTATTGTCATCTCATTTTCTTTGTCTTCGTTGTTGACCTTGATCTCTGAGTCAATGTCATGATACGATGGTATACAGTCGATACCTTATTCGATATTGCAACTATCAAAATCCACTTCTTTCGCATATTTTGGCGAAGTATCCTCATAATGGTAATTCTAACATTTCCCCTGTTCCCCTGTTAATTAAAATAAATAACAAAAACTTACATTTTACAGTAGGAATTAATTAAACTACTAAATTAACTACTAAAATAATTAAAATAGTGCTTTAAATGAAAATAAATAAAAAAGAGGGGTTCCTCTTATTGACATATTAATTTTTAAACTTGTGTGTTTTTCTAGTTGGCCGCAAAAAAAAATGAACTAGTACTGTAAAAAAATCCTTTTCTTTCCAATGAAAAATTTTAATCCTATATGCTTGTGAGACTCAGTTCACGTAACATATCATGGGTATAGGCAATAATATCATGGGTATAGGCAATAATAGTGGAATTTTCGATAATTTTTGAATAGTAATGTTTTACTATTAACAGATATACAACTGTTCTTAAATGACGTTAAATATAATAATGAAGGTCATTCTTGGATTTTTCGCTTAATCATCCGTCTTTTTAATTTTTTAATGGCATTGTAGGCCAAAGATTGCAGTCCATATGTAATTAATAAATGTAAAAACTCCAGAAAAAAATGATTCGTAAACACAGATTACCGGGAAATTTGACCGGTGTCGTACTTTAAACCTATACCTATTTTGTTTGTTTTAATACATGAACTTTTCACAACTTGGATAATAGCATTAAACTAAGTGCCAGAAAGGTACGTAGACGAATATAAGCGCAAATGATGGGCATGTCATGATCTAGAATCTAGACAAATCGGAAAGCCCCTCTGCCTGGTCAAAATTACCTGATCTCTGTTGTTAAGTGTTAACTAGTTAGATAAATATTTATCCCACCAAAAACATAATTGTGTAAAAAGTGAGCCAAAAATAGCGGATATCTAAATGAGTGCCAAGTTCTGTATAATATTTAAATATGTATTTACAAGTCCGCTCCTAGGGTGACTTGCGCCGTGGTGCAAATCATTTTTTGCCGCTCCTACAAGAAAATGCAAATTGAGGTATAAAAATTTTAAATAGCAAAAACAAAAGTCCTTTTTTTTCCCTCTTTTTCAATTACATTCATTTGATAAGTACCGCCCTTTATTTCCAAACTTTCCGCCCTTATAACACAATTTTCCGCCCCTGCAGCGCTGCGTCCTGGTGCCTTACACCACTTGCACCACCCGGTAGGCACGGCCCTTTGTATTTATAGAAACAAAATCGCAATATGAACAAGTACAAAACTTTAGTTCTTTGTTTTTTGGATTCTTATAACAATTGAGGTTATTTAAAAATGTGAGATCCTTAAGTACACCTAGGTTGGATTTGACTTGGTCAGTATTTATTAGAATTAAAAAACAAAATGTATTTAAATAAGTTAAATAACTTTTTCACTGATGTAATTAAAACTGACCAAATCAAATCTAACCTACTGTAATATCTCACATTTTTAAATATAAGCAATTGTTATACCTAGGTGTCCAATAAAACAAATAAATAGAATTTTATACTTATTTATAATGTTATTTTGTTCCCATAAATACATATTTAAATACTATACAGAACTTGACACTCAGTAAAATCTCCATTCATTTTGCGGCTAAGCCCACAGCCAAGCATAATTTTAGTATTTAACTTAGCTCACCTTTTTCACATTTATGTTTTTGGTGGGATAAGAGCCGAACAAATCATTTAATTTTCAGTTTTGCATGTCCTGATTCAGTTTTTAATTTGGTGAAACTTTTTCATTTTTAAATAGTATAAGTTTTCAACGTTTTTAAGAAAGAATTGTAAGTCAGCTTATATTTTGATATGTTGTTTTGCTTTCGCTTCCAGGTAGACCCTGGACTGTCTGGCTGGCGGTAGTGGTTGCGTTTATTAGTGCGCATCCTACCTGCATGCAGGTGATAATTCAAGGTTTTGAAAACATTTTAAAAACCAAATTTTTAATTCTTGCCTTTATATAAGCTTATTAAACATATTTCTTTATTGCCAGATACTTTTTTATCATTGCTAATTATACAGTCGTCCCCCTTTTAAGTTCTAAACCGTTCGGTATATTTTGATGAAACTTGAAACGATATTATATGACAAGGTCTGCATTTTTTGACATTTTAGTGACAGCTCTAAATGTTAAGGTCACAGCTGAGCGCAAACGCAACCACCAACCTAAAATTTTTATTTTTCCGACATTGCTACCTCCCGGACTAAACGTATTTCCAGAAATTTCTAATGAAACAATTTACCAATATCCCGCTTCGCCTTGCGGCTCTTACTTATTAAAACAACATTAATATTTAATAAAATCTAAGGAAACAAATACCAATCCCTTTTATAACATCCCGAAATTATTCCCTCTAACTAAGGGGAGTATTAACTAAACTAATATACCGAGTTAACTAATACAGTTATTAATATTACTTTCCTTTATGTCTAGACAAAATTTATAATCATGATAGACAAGCGAGACTCATTGTTCCTATGCTGATAATCAGAAGACAATACAGTGGGTGCATCTTAAACAGATGCTTAAATTATAGCAGGGGAGCAAATGTAAATATATAATACATATAACTAAATTATAATACAGGGTGTCTGACTATATTTTGACCAATTTTGATAAGGAATAACTTTAGAACAAAAATACAGTTTTCAAGTTCCGGTTTTCGCAGGAGACCTTAGATTTTTTAAAATTGTTTCATCATATTTCTGCCATTAGATTGTGGCATTTTGTTAACACAAAAACAAAATGATCGATTTTTCGGTATACGGCAAGTTTGTTATTTTAAATGGATGTATAATTTTTATCACCTTAAAATTCAGTCGTTCTCCTTAAAAAAATGTCACATAAACTATAATTATTGCCAAACATATTGCATTTACTGATCTTTCTGAAAAAATTAACTGCGTGACATGTAAGAGCATTATCTGACAATGAAAAATTTCTACATACATAATTACAGAAAAAATACGACTTTCAGCTGTACGTTATTCACAAAATAATAGTTTTAGTAAGGTTGGATTATTTTTTTATAATCGTTTGTTAATATTGTGAATATCGTAAAGCATTGATGCGATATTTTTTCTGTTAACTTGTATGTAGCAATTTTTTAAAAATAGGAAAATCCACTATTTTTTGCAATAACCCTAACTTATGTTACATTTTTTAAAGAAAAAGATTGCATTTTAAAATGGTTAAAAATATACCTACATGGTGTTCCATTTAAAATAAAAAGGTTGATACCAGAAAATCGGCCGTTTTGTTTTGTGTTAACGGAATATGACAACCAAAAGGAGAGAATATGATAAAAAACTTTTAAAAAATCTAAGGCTTTCTACGCAAACCGTATTATAATAACTGTATTTGTATTAGTTATTAGCGGTCAAAATGTGTCAAAATATAGTCGGAAACCCTGTATTATGCGCTGCTTGGACTATAGAGGGTCTCTTAAAACTGAACTTGTTTTTACTATTTTATTATTTTAATAACTATAAGGTAATCTTGAAAAAGTTGGACAGATGCGCCATTTTTTTAAACTGTTTTTGGAATTTACCTCTGCCTATTCACTAGGTATAGGCTTAAAATCGATACTGGTTCGTGGGCGCCGATTTGAAAACAATGAGTAAATAATAAATTATTATATTAAAAAACAAGGTTGATTGGCATTATGCCTAAACAAGTTATATAAGAAAGCTGTTTAGAGTTTAGTTCTTGGTCCAATGACTACAGATAAAAAATTTAAAAAATACAATGAGTTTAAGAATAAAACATTATTTCTAAAGGGTGTGAACCCATAAAACGTATGTCTAATTATGTATAGTTTCTTACCTAAAAATCGATACAATGTTATCTACTACAATGATTAAGTCGACTTTTAATACATAAACTCACTAACTAATATTTAAACTAATGGCTTTAAAGTGGCATCTGAGATAGTTTTTCAAACAGCGGGAGATATTAAAATAAGTAGGCTACAAAGAAGAAGTAGCTTGGATAATTTAAATACATAAGTAAATATACCGGATCAGGTAAATAACATAACACATAGGCAATAAGGAAAAGAGGCAGTCTAAAGTGAATACCGGCATGTAAACATTTCGTATTAGATGACTTACGTTAATCCATTGTTGTTGCTTTACTGGCCGAATTACCTTTTGTTTATACAGTGTATTTATCCAGTTAGACTACTTTTGGCAATACACATCTGTATGACGTCAGTGCCGTTCCTGGGTCTTTTGTCACCCTAGGCAGAAAAAGAAAAGTATTCCTGCCAGTGCCCTATTAACCATTAGGCTGACTAGGCTGCAGCCTAGGGCGCCATGAAAAAATAGGCGCCAGACAGGGGAGTAATAGGCGCTAGACGGGGGAGTTTTTAAGAAAGTGTAGGTTGGGTGGGGAGTTTTGTTGACTAATTTCTCTATGCAGAAGGTGGTTTGGAATGAAATAGGCGCAAAACAGAGGGAATGACCTTTTTTTTGTTTTTTTGTCGTTACATTTAATTTTGGGTGGTGAAGTAAGGCGCCTGGCACTCAAAATAGGCGCCACAGAGAAAAGACCTTTTTTATTGCTTCTCAAAAATTTTTTGGTGGAAATAGGCGCTCCGGGAATTCTAGCCTAGAGCGCCTCAAACAGTTAATACAGCCCTGGTTCCTGCTGCACCCCCGTCAGGAATGGCCCTGTAAAAGAAAATTGCGAATTAGTAAGAAGAAAACATTCTAAGGCAACGACAAGGTAAGATTGACGTGTCAAATTATTAGGAAAGGTTTTATTGCAGGCCTTTTTTGTCTAATGTTTACTTGCTAGTGTTCAACACATCAAAACTAAATTGAAAACATCCAGCTGGCATCAGGTTTATAATTAAATTTAAAAATTTTAATATAAGTACTAAACAGCACTAACGCAAAAAGAAAAAAGGATGATTAAGAATATATGAAAGGTGTATAAATTATAAAAGCTTTTGAAAAATTTTGTGCCTAAAAATGCTATGCGTTTATTCAATTTAAGGTCATATTTGAAAGTAACGCTCAAATGGTTAAAAAAAAATTGTCTGCGTTTCTGTTTTTTTATATTTGGGAATAGTCTTAAAACTAGTATAAAAATGTATTATTATTATAAAAGTATTGGGTCCAGAGATGTTGTATTTTTTTTCTAAATACAAAGTATTTGTCAGAGTCTGCCCATGAGGTCAAAATGTTTTCTAAACCTGAAAATTCTAAATTTTGACCGTTTTTTGCAATTCACTAAAGATTTGGGGTTAATGGAGCAAACCTACCAAGCACCATTTTATTATTCTTAAGAAAATCGCTAAAGCCTCTGCAAAAAACTAAATGTTCAACTTATTTTCTCTGGCTAAGCAAGAATTAGTCATCAGAAAATGTTCAAACTTGCAAAGTTTTTCCGTTTCTTCCGTTAAATTATGGCCACGGATTTGAATTAGGAAAGCAAAATACATTAAAAATCATATATAATATATTTTTTGTTCCAATATTTTTTTATAAAGTACCTAGTACAATTAGTCTTAAGCAAACTTAGATGTATTTTTCCTCGATACTAATAAATTTTTAATAAACAATTCTTACTGAAAGTAATTACCTTAAATTTTGATCACGTTCAATTCATTAGTTTAATATTTGTCGTGCCAGCAAATCCAAACCTTTAACCAACTTTTGCCAAAAAGTTTGGGATATCTTCCTAAAATACTCACTGTATCTAAGTAATAACTTATAATCTTCTTCAAGTTAATTTAGAAGTTAATAAGGTAAAGTAAATTAATTATCCTGAAATTCATTAGATTTTACTGCAAACATTAATTAAAGATAAAGGTTAAAGGTTGCTTTAAGGCCCGCAATACTGTTTATTTAACGCTTGTGATAAGTTCTATTATAAGGAAAAAATACAAAAAAAATGATGTTAAACGGTTTTATTTAACTAAAAACAAAAAAATAATTTGGTATGTCCTAGCTACCAGATCGCCCCAATCTTTTCATCAATCTGGGGTATTGATTAGACAAATAATTAAATCGTTGGGCGTAGCATATCCAGAGTAAATAATGTGATAGAATTTTCATGTGTTCAACAATTTAATTATTTGTCTGATCAACAACCCAGATTAATGAGAAGACTTTTAGTACGATAACGTTAAAACCGTTTACTTACCATTTTTTTGTATAATTTATTTTGAAGTTTTAAGTTTTGTTGTTTGTTGATGCTTCTCATTCTTAAGTTCATTGACCACTTACTGTTCAAAAGTAACCAACAATATTATATTGAGGTTGTTGTCTAGAATACGCAATTCGCCATTTTGTGGCGGCAACCATCTAGGATTTAATTTTTTTAATAGTGAACTCTATTCTACGAATTTACCCCTTTCATTTAATACCCATATTGAGGTTTTAGTAAAGTAATATGTGCCATTTTGTATCTGTGGCCATCTTAGATTTACAATTATAAGAAATTTATTATATTGTATTTTTATCAAGACTAAGAGTGTGTACGAAATTTCAGATCGGTCGGTTTTTGGGAAGGGGGTCAAATTCCAATTACTAAGTTTGACCCAAATAAACCAATTAAAAACTAAATAAATAAACAGAATAAACCAAAAACAAATTCACTTTAATACCCTGAATCTTGTGGGTCATGAAAATAACCCCACTTTAGACTTGGAAGTGCTGCTGGGCAAATGTTAATTGGCTTCGAATCAAAAACATTAGGAAAATTGGTTTCCTACTTTTTGGTTGCCCAGATACTGGGTTAGTAAAAAGCAACTCTTGAATATCCTTAAAAATGCTTAAGCTACATTTATCAAATTTGGTATCAGGGGTGTTTTGGACATGTGAAATTGAATGGTGATATCGGCACTGTAAGATTTGTCAGTGTGGCGCTACACACACATTTTTCATTTTTTAAAATAAAATACCCCATTTATTTTTAATGCGTTAAAATTGGCGGATCACGTTTAGGAAGTTTCTCAATTTTCACAATTTTATCTTTATTACTTGCTATGATATGATACACTTTGCGTTCAGCAAAAAGTACTTTAGATCCTAAATCTCTTTGGAATCTTACCAAAGTTAGCCCGCTTCTTTTATTGCAATTATTATAAATAGGCCATTCCATTTAAAATATCAAAAAAATTAACGTGTAGCGCAAAACTGGAAAATCTTGCAGCAATGACAATATCACTGTTCAATTTCACTTGCCCAGAAACCGTCAAATACCAAAATTTATAAACACAGCTTAAGCGGTTTTGGGGATATTTGAGCGAATCTAAACTCTTCACCTAAAATGTTGTGTTCTCATATCTCAGCAACTAGTAAATATGAAATTTAAAAAATGTGCGAACCTGTAAAATTTGGCCTGCGCAATTCATTGTAATGAAAATCAATGGGGCATTCCATTAAAAAAAAACGGAAAAAATACGTGTAGCACAAAAATGGAAAATCTGGCAATGGTGCTGATATCACTGTTAAAATCTTCATGCCCAATACCTTTCAGATACCAAATTTGGTGAACGTAGCTTTAGCGCTTTTAAAGATATTTAAAAGTTGCAGTACTTTTACTAACCCAGTATATATGTAAATTGAAACTCAAAATGTTTACGGTACCTGACCGACTTCGAATAGATACGAATATCAAATGAGTAATAAAACAGGATTGGGAGTGTTTTTTTTTATTAAACTAACCATAACTGTCTTGAAGATAATATGTTCTGCACTGGTTCGACGGATTCATTTTATAGATGTTATTTATTTGGGTACACGTTAAGTCAGATGAAAAGAAAAACCAAAAAAAAAAATTTTTTTCTTTAAAATAAGTGACTAAAAAACTTAAAATTGACGTTTTGGTGGCAAGTCTGCCACCGTTGTCAAGATAAAATTAAATAAAAATTTGCTGTTATTTTGGTTTTACAATTTAAAATTTCAGCTTTATTTTTAGGGGATTCTAAAAGTCTTTTGACATTAAATATCAAATTTTTTGTTGTGTCATAGTGGCATACATAACTATTTGCTGGTGTATTTATTGTTTATTATATATTATCCAAAAATATTATAAGTTGATTTTAAGTTTTTCTAAAGACACTTCAGCATCTAGCAAAGTTTACCATGTGTTATTTAAATTAACAGATATTGATGCTACACATTTATCTTTATTTAATAATAGGGGAAAGTGGGGTGGATTCATACAAGGGGCACCTACATACATTGAGTTTATCTGAAGTTAGACACGAAGTAAAATAGTAACGTAAGTGGATGTGCACAGTTTTTATGTGTGTTTACAGACTATTGAAATTTCAGAATTTTCGGTGAGGTAAGATCGAGTGCACAACACGGAACGTGTTTTTGCCTCACGTAAGTAATTTCATAACGTAACTTTGGATATATTTTATGGCCAGTTACTATTTCTTGGATTAATTATTGCTATTTAATCCTAATTATAATAATACAAAGGCACTAATTTAATGTGTTAATTATTATAGATAAAGACGGTTTTTCTATTTCATATTTTTTTATTAATTAGCATGTGATGGGGCAGATTCATACACAAGTATATTAGGCACATTCATACTGTATAAATGTACCCCTGACCCTTTATGAATATTTTTTTAACTACTATTTTTTGTTACACATACGATTAAAGTTATAAATATTATATAAAATAGTTTAACTAAAGTATAGGTAATGGTTTCATTTTTACGGAAAAAAACAGGGTGCTTTATGAACTTTGTGTCTTTATAGATGTCAAGGATCACTTAAATTATCAGACATAGTGATGATATTACCACAGATTTTAGGTCATAATCTGTTAATAACATAGACATATTAATTAAAGGTTTTGTAAGTTAAGGTATCTTTGTGTTAACTAGAGTTTTTTATTTGATATAAAATTAAGAATCTATAAGCACTATTTTTTTACATTTTAAGATTGGTAGTTTTAATAAATATAACTGACTAAAACAATGAACGTTTATAGGTGTCTTTGGTACATGTAACGTAAAGACCGTTTATTGACACTCTGTTCACTAATCGTTACTTCTGTTCATATCACGAAACTGTTGCGATGTTAAAATAGGCATTAACAGATTTGGATAAAAACTGTTTTTTAATTTTGTATTTTACTATTAGTTTTGTATGTTAAAAAAATGTATTTGTGTTTTTTTATAAAGTTTGGTATAATACAATAATAAACAATAATTATGACGAATTAATAGTGATGTTAAATGTGCCCATTCGGTTGTATGAATGTATCCCATTAGTACGGCCATTTTGCTTTTTTGTAAAAGTCTTATGAAAACTTGCGCATGTAGCTTTTCAATAATATTAAGGTTCTTCTACAACATAAATAGTTAAGCTAATAGTTTGTCATAAATTAAAAGAGATATACCTAAAACACGGCATTCCACAAAGCCAAATATAAAAACTGTATAAGGCCTCCCCACTTTTCCCTGTGTAGGCAATTTTTTTAAATTTTTTGTTTTTAGAACAACTTTCCTTTGCTAAATTACTTAAAGGATTCCAGTTAATTGTGATTGTTTTCAAATGCGTGTTGACAAATTTAAATAACATATATTTAACTTTGCTAGATGCCGAAGTGTCTTCAGGAAAACTTAAAATTAACTAACTTATAACTTTTTGTATTATCAACAGTAAATACCCCAGCAACTGTTTGGGCTATTTCGGGATTCATGGCGAAAATGTAACTGGTTAGTTATATAAGCAACACATAAGGCACAGCAAAAATGCAAAATCGCTAATAAGCAAATCAAACTAACCCCAAGATCAGAAACCAATATATTATTATTTACATATTAATATTATGGGCCTTAGGAGCACTTTTCTTATCGGAAACCAATCCATCAGCACATGTGATGTTAAACCTACCACCACTTCACATATTCATACAGGTTGAAGTAAAAGCTGTCCAATACTATCTCAAACAAGGCCAGAGTCCTATTATTAGACAGAAGAAAGACATTAAGAGAAAATTCAAGGAGGACTACAAAGTCAACTTACTGTGTGAGATGCCTTCGACTAAAATGGTAACAAGCTACTGGGTAAATTAAGGTTTTTGAACAATTATACCAGATCCCAGACCCCTTTCATCAAAGCTGACTTAATTTGGTATATAGACAGCTCCAAAACAGACGAGAGAGAGAAGGAGTTAAAGCAAGTATATACAGAAACAAACCAAGAACAAAAATGAATATGGGTTTGGAAAACACCCTACGGTATTCCAGGTCATAGAACAATGTGATAGGAAACCAAAACGACATTTATGAAAGCATAGTAATTTATTGAGATGCCAGGAAGCCATCAGGGTGATCAATTGCTGTAATATCAGCTGCAGGTGTATAATTGTTGTTGTTGCCCTTAAAGAGGTGTGTGGTAGAACAAGCTGAATTTTTTCATAAATATCAGGATATGAGTACCACCAAGACAGTAAAGAAGCTGATAAACTGGCGAAGGAAGGTGCTGGTAGAGCCATGAAAAGGAGCCACTGATGTGATACTCTGTCATGCAAAGTAAGGTCAAGGATTATGAGGGAATCTCACGATTGGTGGATAAGAACACCAAGAAAGCGACAACCAAAAAATAATAATAAAGAAATACTCTGGACAGCGTGCTATATATGCCTGTGTAGGGTGCAGTAGTAAAGAACGTAAAATCCACAAGAGAGAAAAAATATGATTAAATTTAATTGTTTTTAAGATAAAAACCTATAATTGCCGTTAATTAAAAAGTTGTAGCAAATTTCCGGTCTCTATTTGACCGGCCCCGTATCAACGTGACGTCCATTACAATTCCAGGTAAACTAGTTTTCAGGTAGTTGAAAATTTCTGTTTCAATTTTCAATCACAACGTAATTAATGATTCCATTTCGGGCATCAATAAAGTTATACATTGATTACGTAAATGCCATAACAGAGCCATTGTGGCTCATTTGTTCAGTTAAAGCACAAAATGACATTGCGGTAGCTATTATTTATCGTCTAATGAATTTAAAATGTTATTAATAGCAATTATCAAATTTATACACTCCGATTGGCTTTTAAATAATAGAAATTCGACGCACAGGTGTCTTTTATTCGTACGCTTTTCGAAAATAAATTGTTTTCTATAAAACATTTTACATTTTTGTTCGGCTATTGATTTTGTTCAATTTAATGTGCAATACTATTTTGCGGGCCTCATTTTATTTAAATAAAACTTTGTTTATTATGCAATAAACAATTTCAACGTATACGAATATAAAAGTATTTTTTGTTTTAAAAATATTAGTGGGTACAGTGAAATTGTGACTTTTTTAAACATTTTTATTTAGGGACAGGCCACAAAGGCCCGAGGTTAGTTGGACTGTTTTAAAGCATCCTGCAGCCTATGCAGGATGCTTTAAAACAGTCCAACGTTGGAAGATTGACCGGCCAAGAATTTGTTGTACAATCACGTTGAATATTCGACCGCTCGCATAATTCTGCGCGCGTCCGTGTTTTGTATCGACTTTTAAAATCGTATTTAGTTTCATTATTGCACAGTGTGAATGTTGTTGCAACGCCATTTTCAAAATTGTCTCTCCCTTTTTCAAGTTGCGTACACTTTAAAAATTGCTCCGTGTGAACAGGCAAAGTTACCACACTTGCGCAATATCAAAGACAATTATGGCAAACTATAATTGTCTTTGGCAATATCAAAATGTACCGACGTGTTGGTGAATACCAAGTGGTGTCAGGAGCGGTATTTCAACTTTCCGATGGGGGGCCCATAGGGGGGCCATATCATCATTAAATTCCCATATTTGCAATTAGGTGTTTATAGGTAAAAAAAAATGAATCGGTTACAAAGGATGTGGCATGAACGGGCCGCCCCTTATGACCACCCCTGAGTGGTGCAATATTTGTCTTGTGCAGTTTTAACGCAAAAGGGAACGGAACAGTAGAGGTTATAATTTAGTTTACTGTTTAGTATTTACCAAAATAATTGTAGTCTCAAAAAATAAATGAGAGTCTGAGGAAACTCTGCATTTAATATGCTTAATAGAAGCTAATCAGTGCCTATGGAATGTTGAATTAATTGATTTTTAGAATAAAGCAAAAAGAGAAAGTACAATATGTAACATTGCTCGTATTTTGTCATCATCAGAATACATTATTTCTACTTAAATTTATAATTTCACTTCACCAGTACTATAAAACTGCGAGCCCACGCAACACAAAATTGTTTTTAAAATTGGTATATGCAAATAGTTTTTCTTAAATAATTTTTTTGGTTGATCGGAAAATAACGAAACTTAGTATGGGAGCTTATCTAAACAATACAGTCTAATACAATTTTGTTGTTAAATCAGTAGGGGATGCAATATTTAAAGGTATTAAAATTTACATAAAATATCTTATGGCCAATCTGGCGATGCACCACCCGATATACATCGTTGCCATAATCAATTTTTGCACCATTTTTTTTCTTAACTTATTTTTTCAAAACCAATTACTAGCGACGCTATCTTTTTTTTGTAGTGGTATTTTTGAGAATAAAAATTAAATACAAATTAAATTGTATTATTTTTTCAAATGACAATAAAATCGTCCTGCAACTCTTCACTTTTACCTGCGTTTAGATTGAATGTGTCTGTGGTGGAAAGTCTATGCAACCTATTGTTACGATCGTTTGTAACACAGTTTATACAACATGTTTAATAGCAGTTTGCATAGTCTGTCAGCTTATCTGGAATGTTTAAATTCAGGCATTCATTATCTAATCTCTACCTGCTAGTGTTCAGTACACTGAAAGTTAATTGAATTCATCGCTGCTGGCACGATGTGTATAAGTTCTCTTATTGAATTGTATTTTTGTTTTTTTTAATTTTGCAAAGTGGTGTTAAAGAGCTGTTTTTCATACATAAATTTTAAAAATAACATTTACCTATCTGTACTAATATAAAAAGAGATAAAGTTTGTAACTTTGTTTGTTTGTGGATTTGTTTGTAGCCGCTAATCTTCGGAAGTACTGAAACTATTATAAAAATTCTTTTACAATCAGAAAGCTTTACCATTCAGGAGTGTTATAGGCTATATTTTACTGTGATTTAACAAAAACTTCAGATATTAACGCCCAACGAAATGGGCACGAGTCAGCTATCCTTACATAGTATATATTTAAAATTCGATTTACGACAATGGAAATTGATGCGGTTTTTTAATAGATAGTGTGATTCAAGGGGAAGGTTTATATGTATAATTTTGTAAAAAAACATAAACAGAGAGTTTAAAAAAATAGTAAACATTTAAAATTCAACATTGACGGTACTATTGCAATTGAAAAAAAAGAGTTTATAGGAATTGGGCACACGTATCTATGGTTATATTATAGAATTGGGCCAACAAATGTTATAATAAAAACCCTTAAAACTAAAATGCATTATAGCTACGTTATTATACCATCTAAAGATGTACAAACTTGCTTAAATATTAAGATTTGCAAAATAATTATTAGTATTTAAAAAATAATATACAGGTACCAAAAAGTTTTTATTAAGTTTCTTATCACTATTTAATAGATAGAGTAGTTCAAAAGAAAGGTTTACATGTATATACATATATAATATTATCCAAAATCTTTACGGTATAGGGTAGGGGAATTGTTTTACTCCGAATTTAGCGCCTGCGAAGCCGCGGTTAAAAGCTAGTATAAAATTATATTGCTTTTTTAGCGTGGTATTGATTTTTATACATATTGCACTGATAAAAGTTACATATAGTCATATTTTATTTAAGTAATTATCTCGGTATGTTTCATATATTGCAGGAAGAAATAAATATATAAAAATAAATTAACTGAAATATTTAAAAACGATATATAAAAAAATATACAGGGTGTTTCCTAACCACGATAGGAAACTTAAGGAAGTGATTTTCTATGTATTTTAATGAAAAATGCTTCTATAAACATATTTCCAGACTTTCTTTATTTCTGAGATACAGGGCATTTAAGTTTTTAAAAAAGTTGATATTTTTTAAATATCTTAAGAACCCTTAAACTGATTTAAATATTATTTGGCACAGTTATTTAGTGTAAAAACTTGCTTGTAAGGCTATACCTAGATTAAGATTATTGGGACTAGTGTCGTCTCAGTGGGCACTACAGCCAATATTATTCGGAATTAAAGTACACCACTGACTTTTAATATTTTTTTTCTGATTAAACAGTTTTTTTAAATCTTTGTGACAGTTCACGAAGGCTTTATACCTAAGTACTACATGTACAGTATACCGTGTGATGCATCGTCGGGCGGGACATAGGAAATCCCATATAATTTTTAATGAGGTCAATTATTGGCTCCCCTAATTTTTTTAGAGAAAAATTCTATAAATGTTTATTGAAGAGCATGCAAATCTACGTCCATGGTAAAAACTTTAGATTTTTCGGTTAACCCGTTTGCTAGTTAGATGTTAATATATTTTTAAAAATTATTACATTATTATCACCTCATATTTATGAACAACAATAAAAATACCAGTTAGTGTGACATAACGTGGTCATTTTGAAATTTAGTGCTTTATTATTATTTAAAAATCGTACAGCTAAAAAATTAAAGTTGTATTTATATAAACGAATTAAATTAAGTTAAACTAAACTAGAGTAACAAATTTCAAGAACTTATGACATTTATAATATTTACATGCTTCAATAAATTATTAATATAATCACAATAACTAATATGTTGGAAATAAACTTAAAATTTAAGAAAATTTTCAAACTGCTAGACAATAACCAAGATGTTCATAAAATTGCCTTCTTACATTGGCTAACTGGTAAATTGAAATTTTATTGCATTCTGCAGAAACAGCATTTTTTAATTCATCTAGATTAGAGTAATTTTTATCCTTGTATATCATGCTTTTTAAATGGCCCCAGAGGAAGAAGTCATTTGGAGAAATATCAGAAGACCTGGCTGGCCAATTTATGGTGTGATGTAGGCCAATAACATTTCCATTAAAAGCATTGTGTAAATATTCCCGAACAGCCAGGGTATTATGTGCTGGGCAGCCATCCATTTGGTACCAAATTTTCTATTTTTCCCTGGATACATCATTTAAAGCGGGTAAAATTAGTTCTTCGAGTAGTTCCAAATAAAATTCTGCATTCAAATTTTGATTTTAAAAAAATGGTCCAATAATATGTTGTCCAAGAATCCCCGCCCAAACATTTACTTTCTGTGGATATTGCGTCCTCGTTTCGACAAATCTATGTTGGTTTTCTTTGTCCAGTATCGGTAATTTTGATGATTGGGTTCATTGTTTAACGTAAAAGTGCACTCATCAGTAAAACAAATATTTCTTAAAAATTATCTGTCCACGTTTGCCCTTTCCATCATGTCAAAACAAAATTCCTGCCGTCGTATTTCATCCCCATCCCTTAGCTCTTGATGTCTTTCATATTTGTATAAAATGTATTTATGCCTTCTCAAAATCCGGAGTACTGTTGATTGATCTTTTCCTATGATATCCTGAAGTTTCCTTGTACTCCCCTTCCCTTCATTTTCTTACACGTGCAATAAAATTTCCAAGTCTTACATTTTCTTCTTTTTGATACTCTCTAGCTTCACTTTTGCAGGTATTTATCACTGTGCCTTTGGTCTCAAATTTTTTGATAGTTCTATCGACTGTTGATTTTCCGGGTATCGGTCTATTCGGATACTAAGCACTAAGCAGCGAACATGTCTCGATTTTTTGATAATAATAAATCACAAAATTTCAAAATGACAATGTTATGACACGCTAACTGGTATTTTTATTGTTGTTCATAAATATGAGGCGATAATAATGTTTCAATTTTTAAAATATATTAGCATCTAACTAGCAAACGGGTTAACCAAAAAATCTAAGGTTTTTATCTTCTTCTTCTTCGGATGCATATCCATTAATGGATGTTTGCGATCACATGTTCCATCTCCTCTTTCCTCCGTGCGGTGTGTATTAGTGTTTTTATATCACGCAGTCCTGTCCATTGCCTAATGTTTCCCAGCGAAGACAATTTCTTCCTTCCTATGCCTCTTCTGCCCTCAATCTTGCCCTCGATCATCAGTTGCAAAAACTGGTTTTTCTCATTCCGCATGATATGTCCCAGATAGGCCGTTTTTCTCTTCTTAATTGTTTCAAATAATTCGCGTTTTCTGTTTACAAGCCTAAGAACTTCCTCATTTATTATTCTCGCAGTCCACGGTATTTTAAGGATCCTACGATATAGCCACATCTCAAAAGCTTCTAATTTATTGATAGCACTCGACTTCAGGGTCCAACCTTCCACACCATAAAGAAGCACCGACCCAACGTAGCATTTTACGAATCCTAGTCTCAAATCAAGATCAAAGTCAGAACAGGTAAGCACACTCCTAAGCTTCAGGAATGCCTGTCGAGCCTGTTCAATGCGGCACTTTATTTCTTTGTCTGATGTCCAGTCCTCAGAAAGCCATGTACCCAGGTACTTGTATTTGTCCACCCTCTGTATGGGCATTGCATTAAATGTTATACTGGAGTTTACAAACGTATTCAAATCTCTGATGATGATCATGAATTTTGTTTTTCTGGTATTGATGTTCAGGCCTATGGATGTACTGTGTTCTCCAACGATATTTACCAGCTATTGTAGATCGTCTATATTGTCGGCGATCAGAACCGCATCATCAGCATAACAAATATTATTAATCCATACTCCGTTAACCTTAATGCCCATTTCCACGTTTTCCAAAGCTTCCTGGAAAATCGCCTCCGAATAAAGGTTGAACAAGAGTGGTGACAAAACGCACCCCTGTCGTACTCCTCTCCTAATTTGAATGGTGTTAGACTGATCATTGTCCAGCTTTACTTGTGCAGTTTGATCCCAGTATAGATTCTCGATGCAGCGGATGTCTTTCTGGTCTAAGTCAAGTTTCTTAAGAAGTTGCATTAGTTTATGATGCTGTACTCGATCAAATGCCTTCTCGTAGTCTATGAAACACAGACATTAAGGTTTTTATCATGGGCATAGATTTGCATAGATTTTTTCTCTAAAATAATTAGGGAGCCAATAATTGACCCCATTAAAAATTACATGGGATTTCCTATGTCCCCTCCGGCGATGCATCACCCGGTATAGTTTACAGTGTACCGTAGATGTAGGGTTAAAAGATGTTTAACCCATATTTTTTCTGCTCCGTCAACGTTGTCCAAGCACTAAAACAAGCAGTTTTGTATTTCACAGCACTTTTTAATAACGCGGTAGGGCCACCACAAATAATTAATTTTTTAACTACTACCTAGGGTTTGACAGAATACTACACAGTGGTTTGCCATTGCCAACTGTGAGGTAACGAGCGATTTAAAATGCAGATGGAGGGTCCCGGGATTCGAACCCGGTTCTCTGCGATAAGAGGCTCAATTAATTCAATTTAAAAGCTAATTATTATTTAAATTTTAAAAATTTGTCATCGTTATCTGCATTTGCGAAGGTTTATTTATTTTTTAAAGATAGGCGAGAGGCTGGTACCTTAGCCTCTACACCAGCACTTTTACTTGATCAGAAATTGAAATTCCCTCACCGAACGATACAAGAAAAAAGCAGCATCGAGATTCAACAATTTCAGTGTCTTCTTCGTTTTCTTCTTTCTCTCTTGATTTTTTCTCTTATTTCTTCGGTTCTTTCGTTTCAAAATCCAAATTTTTTTGTTTCATATATTTTCCTCGTATCTAGCTTTGTTTTCGATAAAAAATAATTTAAGCCACTTAAATTTCTTCTTCCTGTAGATAACATTATATTAAAACTCAAAAATAAAAAAATAAAACTTATTTGCCTTAAAATACATACACAATTGTATCAAAAATCATAATTTGTCCTATTTACAGGTTAAAGTTTTTAATTTCAGATTTAATTGTATTCTATTTATGGGCTACTTTTTAGAATGCCATTAATTTGTTTCAACTTTTTTTTCTCGAAAACGAAGCGAGATACGAAGAATATATAAAAGACCAAGAAGTTGAGTTTGAATTGGATAATCAAAATAAAATATACAAATTTTACAAAAAGTCAGTAGCGAACTTTTATTTCTCAATAATATTGGCTGTGGAACCCACTGAGACCCCACTAGACCCAATAAACTTAACCTTGGCCCAAGCAGAGCTTTATAAGTTCCTTATTACAATAAACAAGTGTACCAACTTTTATTTCAATTATTGGTAAAGGGGTCTTAAGGATATTAAAAAAACATTTTTTTTTACTAAACGCCCTGTATCTCAGAAATAAAGCAAAACATTTCTTCATAAAAATACATAAGAAATCATTCCCTTAAGTTTTGTACGTAGTTAGGAAACACCCTGTATAATATAAATATTTATTTTTATTAATGCATTTTTTAAAGTACCTATGTGTTGTTTTTAAATACCTTTTAAACTTTAAAACGAGAAATAAATACCGGTTTTAGTTCAAACACAATACCTTAATTAATATATATTATATATATTTAACTCTAGGTTCCAGGTATTTAAATACAGATATTTTTAATTAAATAAATCATTTGCAAATCCCTCAAGACCTATTTGTTTAGTAAACGCAGGAAATGGCATTGCAATTTGCGTTTTTAACACGCTTTTATTAACTTGGGTTGTAACTATCTATCTATGTTTGTAACGGAATCTTTGAGCCTAATTTTAACCAACTTCCAGCTATTCGATTTCTTTGAAACTTTGCACACGTGTCAAGGACCGATGAAGATGCAATAATTTAAAAACAGTATCTCGTTATCTTTTTTAAATCGCCAGGAAAAAAATTCCATTATATTATAAAAACAACACCTAGGATGCCATCTGTTGGCAACATTTCAAACTTTGCTATTAAATGAAGAAGAAATTTTTTAGTGGGTTGCAATAAATTGGCAACGGTCCAAACATTGCCTGGATTGCCATCTGTTGGCAAAATTTCAAACTTTGCTACTTAATGAAGAAGAAATTTTTTAGTGAGTTGCAATCTGTTGGAAAAATTTTAAAATTTGCCACTCTTGTTCATTAAAAATTTTTTTCGCCATTTTGTCAAGAGTAGCAGAAACTAAAAAATGAAAAATAATTAATAGTTTAAAAACTAAAAAACACGCTTTTATATGCAACCGAACTAAAAATTAGAAAATAATTTTTCATTAAAAAAATATTGTCATTTCATAGTAAAAAGCGTGGGGTGATAAATATATTAAATGTTATAATTATTATATTTGTAAATATCTATGATGGAAAAGTTATGAAAAAATAGTAAAATGCACCCCACGCTTTTTACTATGAAATGACAATATTTTTTTAATGAAAAATTATTTTCTAATTTTTAGTTCGGTTGCATATAAAAGCGTGTTTTTTAGTTTTTTAAACTATTAATTATTTAATTGTTTATTTTATTCTTCTTTTATCCTCTAATACCCGACAAATTTGTTTAAAGTAGTTTTTAGGTAAATAAAAACTTCTGCAGGTACCAGAGGTGTTTTTTTTAACAATTTAAAAATATCTTAATATTGATCTCTATCCAACTCCCATATTAATATTGTCATTTCAAATGCGGTTTGAACCACCCCGATGAATAAGGTTAACACGAAAAAATGACTGAGGTTACACAGCCTAAATCTCTCATTCTCCCTCTATAGATAGAGAAACAAAAACATGAGAAGTTCTTTGTCTTTCAGGATGGACTGTAACGCTATGCATGAGAGTAGCACCCATATAATTTTGTTGAAATGGGTCTTAAAAATTTAAAGGTTAAGCGTCAAACTGGTAAAAAAGTTTTTTTTACTTAAAATTTTCTTCAAGATATCAATTTAACGTACAAATAGTAAATTATCCAATTTTATAATTTAATAAATAATATTTATGCTCTTAAAATAAACAACAAATTAAATTTTGGTTTATATTGATTTTGCCACACATTGTTCACATACACGTTTGAGAGACATATTTTATTTAAAAGAAAAAAAAATTTGGCGCTATTTAGTTTTCAAAACAATATAAATACACCAGAACCAATTATTTTTTATAAAAGAGTAAACATTACTTTAAAACTGTATTGTATAACTAGCACTGTATTTAAAAAATTGGTTTGATATAAATAAACTTTATTATATATATGTTTGTCTAATACAGGGTGGCCATTTAAAAACGAAACAGCTAATTTTGGGCACTTTAGGTCAAATCACAAAAAACGCTACACCTAAATTGTTGATTTTAGGCGAAAAAATCATTTGCCACTTTCACCCCCTGAACTGTAACCCTAGCCACGGTGAAACTCACCCACAAAAACTTACACTAGTGTTTAACATGCAATTTTCAAATAATTGTGCCAAAAATCGTAAGTGTTATAGTCACGAAACCATAAGACCAATGGACATGTTTTTGGAATGGATTGGGCGGGTTTCGTAACTTTAACCCTTACGATTTTTTACAATGTTAGAAATTGCATAAAAACATTGTGGCACGCTTTTCCGGCAAAAAAGTAACGCGTTTGCCCAGTCCGACACCTGAAACATTTGATATTGACAGTTTGAGTTAAAGCGCCGCATCTATATATGACGGTTTGAATATTAGTGGTAGACTCGTCAAAAGGAACCTCCCTTAAAATTTTTAAAAGTGTTATTATTATATGAAGACAATTTCATTACTGGCCAAGGGACTAAAAGGGGTCAAGTGATAACTTCTTTTAAAGGTCTTTCGAACCTGATTAGAACCCTCCAAGTTTAAAGTCTCTGCTGTTATTTCCATTTATACGACAGCGTGTCAAAAATTTGATTTTTGTTTTTTTTATATATACTATTAAATGACCTGTAGGTAAATTACACCCTCGCCAGAAAGATTAATTGATATCTCAATTTAAAGATTGTTTAACCCCTATGATATTGTATATATTATATCATATTCCTTTAGTTTAAAGACGATCGCTCTTTTATATAATTTAATATTATACTATAAAAAATAACACACAATTTTATAGGCTGTCATATCAGTAAAAATAATAACAAATACTGCAAACTGGATAGTAGTAATCTGGGTTGCAAGACCTTCAAAATAAGGTATTACAAGACCCCTTTTTATTAACACGCTTTTATTAGCTTGGGTTGTATCTATCTATCTATCTATGTAACGGAATCTTTGAGTCTAATTTTTACCAACTCCCAGCGATTCAATTTCTTTGAAACTTTGCACACGTATCAAGGACCGATGACAATGCAATAATTTAAAAACAGTATCCCGTTATCCTGATTAGGACCGCCAGGATAAATAAATTCCTTTACAGATCCTCTGTGTCCTAATACTACTCTTGACAAAATGGCGAAGGAATTTTTTAGTGAATAAACTGGAGCTTTTTTACATACATACATGCATATCGAACTAAAAAATGAAAAATAAATAATAGTTTAAAAAAACTAAATAAACACGCTTTTATATGCAACCGAACTAAAAATTAGAAAATTATTTTTCATTTCAAAGAGTTTGTCACTTCAGAATAAAAGCGTGGGGTGCTTAATATATTAAATGTTATAATTATTCTATTTGCAAATATCTATGAGGGAAAAGTTATGAAAAAATAGTAAAATGCACCCCACGCTTTTTACTCTGAAGTGACAAACTATTTGTAATGAAAAATAATTTTCTAATTTTTAGTTCGGTTGCATATAAAAGCGTGTTTTTTAGTTTTTTTAAACTATTATTTATTCTATTGTGAGGATGAATCTCACCACTGCTAGATGGTTGTAGTTCAGACGGTAAAAGTGAGATGTCCGAGCGCTTTGTCATAAATGGCCACCCTGTATGTGCCATATGTGAATGAAAATACACCATTCTAGCGTATAAACTTTTTAATGGAAAATAAACAAAATCACGTTATTTAAATAAAATGAGCTTCTAAAATATCGTATACAAAATGTTTAGCAAAATCAATAGCCTGTTGAAAATTATTTATATAATATTATTTTCAGCTGTATGAATAAAACCCACCTGTGCACTGTGGACCTATGCATTATTTATGGTATTGTTTAAAATTAATTGGAGTGTGTACCTTTGATAATTGACTTTTATAACATAAATTCATTAAATAATTAAATATTTACTATTAAAAGATACGAATGTTCTGAACATCCTTTCGTCTTATTTTACACTTAAAAAAATATCTTGTTTAAGATTTTTCCGGCTGTTATTTTTGTATTCAAGCACGTACACTTATGTTTTTTTGCCTTTTTTATGCAATTACACTGTTTTGTGAGAATTCTGTAATTTTGGTGAACATTTTAGTGATTTTTAAGATGTTAACGAAATTCTCATTGTACAGTTACCTTTATTAAATTAAAGTGGAGTTTTGGTTAAAGAATAATTATAAATAGGAACTGAAAAAAATATTTTTGCATTTATTTAATAATTTAAAAACAAACAGGGGTTTTATGAGAAAAAAACAAGTTTGGTTTATATATCAAAAAATAGTTTATTTTCAAAAATTCTAACTGTACCTTGCTACTAAAAATTTTCTTTTAGAATAGAGATACTGGTATAAATAAAAAAAAACGAAATTGTAAGAAAGATAAGGCTTTAAAATACAATATATTGGTAAAAATTTTGACGTTAAATTATTCCACAGGGTGTTCAGAAATTTGGGCAAAGTCAACATTTGGCCCTCTCTTGTATAACACATATTCCTATGAAAATTTTTTAAATTTCAATATTAAATAATAATTTTAATGAAAGAAGCTATAACTGGCCCAAAAAGGCATAAAATTCCAAAGATCAAAAAGTTATTTAAAATATTGAATGCGAGTGTAGTAAGCACTCTTACCATAATGCAGAAAGTCGAAATTAGAATTTTTAATAAAAAAATATATCATGTTATACTCTTTTAGATTTTTTATACAAGGTACAACAAAACAAATGCTTTTTAAAATGCAATGCCGTGTATATATTACCATTACACAATCCTTTTAAAAAAAATCATGAAAAAGCACCACATTTGATATGCATATCTTTAATATTTTTGGAAATATTACGCTATGTATATTTATTATTATTATTATTATTATTAATTGCAAGATCTTTTAAGAGTCCAGAGAATATATCAGCGAACTCTTTTTACACAAAGACCGAAATATTTAAAACAAATTATATTAATACTTAAAAACACTATTTAAGCTAAACAATACATCTTTAAATTTTAAAACCAGCCATTAAAAATACGTTGGCAATAAATAAAAAACACAAGTTTAATCTAAAAAACATCTAAGAACAATTGGACCACCTATGCGGAGCATGGCCCATTAGAATAATAATAATCTAAACATAAAACTTAACTTACCATAAAATTAACCGTTAGAGAACCTTTTACGTTGGTTGTAATTGGGTAATATTCAATTTTTTAATGCTTAGGTTAACGATTTAAAATATTGCGGGTATTTACATTGGATCTACATATGTTTATGCGGGTATCTTAAGGTAGTCCTACCGATATTACAAGAGTAAAATGAGTGGTTAAGATAATTTGACTACCGTGGTATTTATATTTGGCAACGCTGAGTAAAAACAATATAAATCACAAGCAAAAATCTACTGCAAGATTTAGGTTTTAAATTGTTATGTTTATTTACTAAAAAATCTCTTAACCACCCTTATCATATCACCAAAAATATATTTCATTGAAAAGGCAAAACAGTCACTGAAAAAATTATAAAAAATTTGTAAAACAAGGTCAAGTAGCACATAAATTTAGGAATAAACATGAAAAAACCGACTGGCCAGCATTGAAGCAAGAAACCACTACCACCAAACAATCTCAGACGCCAAGGACTCCTCTGATAACCGTATAAAAAACAAAGTACTTTCTTGCTCAAATGGCAGCAAATCCTTCTGGTCCTTTGCCAAAAACATCAGTAGAAATTTCTGTACCAGTTCTTTTCCACCTTTAACTTTGGAAGATGAAATTATTTCCACATCTAAAGGAAAGGCCGAACTATTTGCTAAACAATTTGCTGCCAATTCAACCCTTCATCCACCTGTCAATCATCCAATTCCAACTGTTTCCCCAGTTCCTCACAAAATGCCCAATATTATTTTTAAGGTAAAACACATTAAGCGTATTCGTTCTTCTCTTAACACCAAGAAATCGTCTGGGCTAGATGGAATACCGGCAATCGTTTTAAAAAAATGTGCTCCTGAACTTGCACCTATTTTAACCAGGCTCTTTCGAATTTCTTATGACACGGGAATATTTCCAGACAGCTGGAGAGCTGCACGTGTCCAGCCTATTCCCAAGAAAGGATCTAAATCTCTTCCATCCAACTATAGACCCATTTCACTCCTTTCAATGCTTTGTAAAGTAATGGAGAAATCCATTAACTCGCAAATTCTTAGGTACTTAGAAAAACATAAAATTTTACAATGACAGGCAATACGGATTTCGTCACAAAAGATCTACAGCAGATCTTCTTTCCTTCGTTTCACACAACTGGAACAAGTCTCTTGAGTTTCTAGGTGAGTCCCAGATCGTTGCTCTTGATATATCTAAAGCTTTCGACCAAGTCTGGCATGACGCACTTCTTAATAAACTTTCCTCCTACGGTCTTCCAACTAAACTCTGCTCTTGGCTCTCCAGTTATCTTTCTAATCGACGTATATCAGTCATTGTTGATGGCCACTCTTCAAGCTTTCACGAAATTAATGCTGGAGTGCCTCAGGGTTCAGTACTAGCACTGTCTCTTCTTCACATCAACGACCTTCTTTCTTCCACAACCAATCCCATTCATAGTTATGCTGACGATAGTACCCTTCACTCCACTTTTCAGGTTCCCAAACCAATCTTTCCACCCGACTTGGAAAGCAAACGCAGAGCGATGCAGATATCTCTTTCACAGGATCTCAATTTGATATTGGATTGGGGCGCCAAAAATCTTGTTCAATTTAATGCATCCAAAACACAATCGTGTTCCTTGTCGCGAAAAAAATCATCAAACACTCATCCTTTGCCTATGAGTGGCCAGGTTTTGCAGAGCGGGGACACATTTAACCTTGTGGGCATCACATTTGAGAATAACCTTAACTGGCATAAACACATTGTATCTATAGCCACCGCGGCTTCAAAAAGCTTGGATTTCATTTCCGAGCCAAAAAGTATTTTTCTCCTTCCAATTTATACACTTTGTATGTGTCCCAAATTCGACCCTCTCTGGAATATTGTTCTCATGTCTGGGGAATGGCATCCCCTACAACCCTTAGCATTCTTGATGCCATTCAAAGAAGGGCTGTTCGTCTTACTAATGATCCTTTACTTACTCAAAGACTTCCTTCTCTTGCTCATCGTCGAACTGTGGGAGATCTATCGCTCTTCTATAGATACTTTTACGGCTTCTGCTCCGACGAATTGTCCAGTATAGTCCCTCCTCTTGCAGTTCCCAACAAAGAAACTCGTGGTGCCGCGCGTATACATCCCCATACAGTTCAATTGGACAGGCCCCGAACTTCCCATTTCGTTTGTTTTTTTATCCCTACAGTTTTTAGACTGTGGAACCTGCTGCCAGCGGAGGTCTTTCCTTCCCCCAAATCTTCAAGTTTTTAAGTCCCGTGTTAACAAACTTCCTCTTACCCTGCTTAAGACACCTACGGTACGTTAGTATTTAGGCTTTCAGCCATCGTGGATTGTCCAAAGATAAAAAAAAGAAAAGTTTCTGTCAACTAACCTGTCAACTAACGTAAATATGATACATCGAATTATTGTCGTCGAACTTAAAAACACTCGGAAAAAAATTAATTATAGTGAATATTTATTATCACTCATTTAATCTTTTAACGGAAAAACGTATTGGACTGGCATCAATTTTTTTGTGTCACATATACCGTATTTGATAAACTTTTTCGGGCGCAGCATAACCTTTCGCTGGCGTTGCCACATGTCAGTCACATATTTTTTTAATAATTTAATAATTACTTTTATGGCAAGCTCTAAAGGTCGGATTTTAATTAGCCAAAATGTTCAGAATTGTTTTTCTTTCGTTGATACAACTTTCATTGAAATCTGAAAATCAGTCTTTGTGAAGTAAAATAAAATCTGCGATTTTCCATGGGGATCAATGTTAAAAGCAATTATTTTAAATTATTTAAAACTTTTTTTCAGTTCTCTGTAGACCTTTAAAAATTTAACTGTTTGATATTCTTATTATAAAGTACCATGATGCTAAGTTTCATAATTTTCTAAACATGATTTCTTACACCGGTAGTACTACCTTAATAGGAGCACTGTAAATCTTAACTTTTAATATCATAATATATGCCTATAAGGAAATAAATCGTGTTCAAAAAGGCGCACAGCTAAAAAACTGCAAATACTTAAAATATAGGTAAAAAAACGCACATCGAAAATAAAAATTTTAAAATATTTTTTAAAATATTTACAAAACAATAATGAACGAAAAATACCAAAACTTTAAAAATTATATTTATACAACGTGTCCAAGATAAGGAGAGCCAGTATGGGCATCTTGGAAATGGTAAGAGATACGAGGTCGGTTCAATAAGAAAAAAACCAGGGGTTTTGTGTGCCTAATAATATGTTGTTAAGAAAGTTTTCAAATTTCGACTATTTCCGGAGAATTTTCTTTATTTTTTTCCGGCCTTATTTAAAATCAAATTTTAAAATAATTTGCTTTTTTGTATTGCCACTTTTTTGCTCCATTCAATAGTAATACCTTATTTGAACTGCGATGTTTTGTTTTTGTAGGATTATCATCAAGTTTATTTATTTTTATTACGGTCCTGACTTTTTAATACTAAAATTTAAAGATTCATTTAAATACAAATTTAATGACGTATAACACATTTAGATTTAATTTTAATACTACCCTGTATTTTTAAAAAATTAATAATAATAATTACCTCTACATTTTAAGTTAATAAATTACTTTAACAAATCAAGCAAAACTTAAAGAAAAAACCTTTTAACATCACTAACTTATTTTAAATACGGCCCTGATGTTTTAATGTGAAAATTTTAAACACAATTTTATTTCAAATTTACATAACGGTTTACCCGTAATACGGCCCAGTATTTTTCAGAATTCGGTAAATATTGTAAGCTCTACATTAAAAAATACATTAGTTTAGTAAAAAAATAATAATCTACAAATACACAAATAATAAATATTCAAATGATTTCTGGCAATTGCTTTGCAGCAACGCCATAAACAAAGCAGTTATCAAATAATTTACTTATAAAATAGTCAAGGCAATAAAGCAATAAAAAGGGTAAAAGTCCGGAATTTTTAGGACAGGACAAATCCGAATGCAGTTTTTTGCATTCGCTTTCAAAATTATTTATAAAATTTGTACCTAATTTGTACCTTATACAAGCCGGAATTTGCAGTGCTGCAGCCAAACATGTCTTCAAGAAATGCTTTTTTGAGACGTACTTTGATAAATTTAATAACTTTGTACATAATACTCAGAACTAGTCCAAGTCGGGTACCAGGGGTTTTTGAGGTTGCTAATCACGATTTTAATGTTCAAATTAAATCCCCAAACACCTGGAGCTCAGAAACGCCGACGCACGTCATTATTGTCGAACTTTCCCAAAATTTATGCAGGGAATGAGAAAAACTCAGCACCCGGGAGTTTTTGGGTTGCTAAATTCAAATTTGGTATCAGGAGACACCTCACGGACACCTGGTGTGCCCTAACCTGAACGCAGACGTCATCTTCGAGAATTTTTCTCACAAGAGTGCCAATAACAAGCCGAGTATTATTATAGGGGCGATTTGTGTGGTGCTGAATCCGAATTTTGTGTCAAGTGTGACCAACTGGTATACCTTAACCTAGTCATCTCCTTGGCTTATTCTGGTCTAGACAAAGAAAAATATGAAAAAACTCTAGGTGACCATTCCAAGAAACTATTACGATAACCCTTGGTAGGGGCAATAAAGGGTGCTGCCTTTTTATCTTTTTAAATTACCTTTCCTATAAAAGCGATGGTTCTAACTATATTAAAACAGAAAACAAAAATTAAATAAGATTATTTTCTGGAAACTTGCGGCAACTTGGATTTTGATAAAATTTGTTATAGGGGTTTTTTGGAGCGCTTTGTTCTCAAGATATCCATCATTAAAGTTGATTAAACCAACACTATTTTAACTATATTTTCTTTTTTTACACACAATTCTTGATGTAAAGCCAAAGAAGCACACATTATTTGATTTTATCATTTAAAATCCCGTTTTTTAAATGTATTTTACACCTTTTATCAAATTAATTGTAAAAGTTTACTTTAAAAAGGCTGCAAACATGTATAGGTACAGTGTTATCATAGCCCGCTGCAATTAAAAATAATTAAAAGTGAAACTATACGATTTATTTCAGAAATAGTTTAAAATACATTTAAAAAAGGGCTTTAAAAGTTGGAAATTAAATATTGTGTGCCACTTTGGCATTAAATTAAAGATTGTGTACAAAAGAAAAAAAGAATATAGTAAAAATATGGTTAGTTTTAATTTTAACTTTGATGATACATTTATCGAGAACGAAACGATTTTGAAAAAAATCTTTTATATATGTGATCGAGCACATGCTGAAAAAAACCCATGTATACCAAATTTCGTCAAAATCGGAGTTCACACAATTTTCTAGAAAATTACCCAAAATAAAACACCGATTTCTGGTATGACTTAACCAAATACAATGCTTTAATTATTATGTGGGTATATAAAAATTAATAATCTTAAATCACAATAAAACAAATAAACTAGTAAAGTTAACCCCGAGAGTATCCAAGGGCGCATTCAGATTCGACAAAATTAGGGTAAACTTTACCCCAACCTTGACCAAGACTACCAAGACAAACGAATTTGTTCCTTATGTTTAGTTTCGATAAGGTCTTGCTTATTGTGCATGTCGGGCGTTTACCGCTTTTCTATCGAGTTACAGAATATACGGGTATTGATGTACATACATTTTGTTGGATTTTGAATGAGAATAACGATAAGTTTAATTTTAATTAATAAAATTATTAAAAACTTTTTAAATAAAATTACTATTTTAGTATAAAAGTTGATATTAAAATATTTATAAAATAATAAACAATTAAGCATTTCATATTATTATTAAGGTGCTGTATGACTTACCAAATGATGGTATATTGGTCTTTTTGTAAAAAAACTCGTAGATATACAGACTGTCCACGGATGGGGTTAACAAGCGGACAAATATATCAAAAATTTCTTTTTCGAAAAAAGTCATTCTTCATAAAAATTTTGCTTGTTAAAAAAATATGATTCACGAAGAGAAAATGGTAATTTTGCATACAGAGTTTGCAAAAACTCAAAAAGCTTGATTTTTCTCCAAGAGTAAACTGCCTTTATTTTTCCTTTTTAAGCAAAATTTATTTAGATTAGCATTTTGAATGACTTTATTACTTTTACAGGGGTATCAAAAAGATTTATAAATCTGATTTTGGAAAAATTAATTATTTTAAATTTTTATAATAAAATGACCTAAAAAACTTTTATTATTTCCTTTCAAACACCTCCTTTCTTCAAATTCCTACACAACACAAATTTTCAGCTGCAAACAAATGTGGTCAGGGCATTTTTGACAAATTATGGAGTTTAATAAAATTTTGTATTATTGTGGTTATCGATTACAAACATTATTCTAAATAAATTTTCCTAATGACATTTTGGCCCAAAAATAAAAAATAAGGGTAGTTTACTCTTGGAGAAAAATCATATTTTTAAGTTTTTACGAACCCTGTATACAAAATCAACATTTTCTTTTCGTAAATCATATTTTTTACATAAGCAAAATTTTTATGAGAAATTATTTTTTTCGAAAAATGATATTTTTGATCCATTTATTCTCTTGGTAAACCCATCCGTGGACAGTCTGTATATGTAGATACATAAATTACAAAGAAAAATTCTAAACAGTTTTTAAGTGCCAAACTAGTTACTCTATAAACTGTTTTGTTAATTTCAGTACAATAAATGATAAGTAAATAATTAATATCTGATATACAACAATATAATAATATTGTTTCTAATTAAAATTTGAATTTAATTTTAAATATCCAATTATTAATTTTCAACAAAATTAATTAAATTATTGAACAAGTATCTATTAAAGTTTCAAACAAAACAATATAAATTAAAGCATAGTTTGTCGGTTGTATGTATAGTGGTAATATGATATCCACATGTTTATATTGGCTAAATATTCGAATATTACATACAATCGTCGAAAAAACTGCTATAAATCTATACAGTTTCATTTCTTTATTATTCTTTATTGGGTTTAGGCTTTAATCTATTTATATGTATCGTTTTTTTATTTAAAAATCAAAGTATATTTTGTACAAAACCAACTGTCTTCGCAGTAGTTCACTTAGAAGAGTCTTTGATCTTTTACCCGAGTTTAATTCCCAGATGGGAAACATTTCTAGGTGGTAGAGATTAAAAAGTAATGTTTATGGCTGCATTACCGCGTTGTTAAAAAGGTGTTGGAAAATGCAACAACAACATTAACAGCAGATTCACCAATTTCTGATAAACATTTATCGGGCCTGCTTAAAAGAGTGTTAAAAAACAGTCCGATAAATATTTATCAGAGATTGGGAAATAATGGGTTAAAAATCGTGAATATTAAAAGCATAGGAAAAGGCGAGTGTCCGGAATAAATATGTCCGACCATGTCCGGAAAAGTACAGCAGTATAGCGAAAACTAAAAGAGACAGAACAAATCTGATTGTACAATTTTGATTTTAATTTTTGAAACAAATTTGGTGATGAATGTAAACCATGGCTTATTTGATTCGTCTTGCAGATACAAAGCGTATTTTAAATTTTGTCAATTTGGCCAGGCACTTGTAATTTTCTTGATATATTTGATTGTATTTAAAAGACGTTTAACAACAAAATACCATATTTGATATATTTTCCAAGCATTTATCTCCTATAGTTTTGAAAAATGCCCATATAAATCTAAAAAATAATAGTAGATAGATAAACGCACTAATATTTGGAAGCTTATATTTCCGAAACTATTGAGAAAATTATTTTCAATGTGGTAAATTTATGAAGGTCTTTAAAATGTTTTCTTAATGGTAAGAAGTATACAGGGTATTTTATTTAAAAATGTCATTTTACTATCGAACTCCTGACGATAGCTATTTTTCCAAAACAATGACAGCTTAAATATATTAAATGTGGCAGTTTTTACGGCTTTTAATGAGATGTTTTTATTATAACGGTATACACTACTATATTAGTTGAATTTTTTTCGAAAATTGAAATCGAGATTACGCAATCAGATATGTTCTATTTTTTTTAGGTTTTGCTATACCCTTCAAGGTTAACGCAAAGGAGCCTTCCTGTACATTTAATAGCAACGCCCTAAATCTACAGAAATAATGCATTTTGGAGGTTAGAAAACCTATTGGAAATATGTAGATTTCCGTCCGATCAGGAAGAAAAGTGTTTTATTAAGTGGATTTTATGATTTTCTCCCAAAATTGTTTAATTAACAAGAAAAGCCTATAATATGTATTTATATTTTTACTGCTTGATATGAGCAAAAAGGCATGCTGATAATATATGTATGAATTCAAAATAAACTTTTTAACCCTTAGTTTTCTAATTAGCCATTTTGAATTTTAGTAACGTCAAATAATAGTAATGAGATAAATGCTAATTAGAAATTAGTGTTTTTGTGCTTATTTTACCTTATACCATTAGTCCCAGAGCTAGTGAACCATTCGAGTAACGTTAGACCTGTAAGGCTAGAAATTTATATAGTGCTGAGTGATAGCATGCCAAGTACCAAAATCTTCACCTGGCAGGCATCAGCCGTGCACATCATCACCCTGTATATTTTTGAAAGTTAAAAAAAATAATAAAAACCAAAAAACTTGGAGCTGTAAGCTTGAAACTTTTCTAGAATTTACTTCATTCATAGTAAGGTTTGAAAAAAAATTGACAGGCGTTTTCGATGAGCAAAAGTGCTAGCCAGGCGAGCTGAAAAGTGTGGTTGAATTGGATGGCCATATTTCCAGAAATATAGGAGATATACCTATCAAATGTGGAATTTTCTTAAAGCTCTTTTTAAGATCTTTTTAATGGTAATATAATATATAGGGTCCCTAACTAAAAAAAATCCAGCCTATATATTATCACCAGTATCACCGTTAAATAGGCTTTTAAAAGAGCTTTAAGAAAATACCACATTATATATCTCTCATAGTTTTTGAAATATGGCCATCCAAATCAGTGACACCTTTCAGTTCGCCTGGCAGGTACTTGTGCTCATCGAAAACGCCTGTCAATTTTTTTCAAACATTACTTTAATTGAGCTAAATTCTAGGAAAATTTCAAGCTTACAGTTTCAATTTTTTTGTTTTTATTATTTTTTAAACTTTCAAAAATATACATGATGATTTTTGTAGTTAGCATGCCATGACTCATCACTATACAAATTTGCAGCCGTAGAGGTCTGACGATACTTAAAGTGTTCACTAGCTCTTATACTACATGTAGTGTATTCTCAAAACAAAATTGTCAACAGCTTTTTCCAACCTCGTTAACATATGAAGACAAAAACATAGTTTTTACCACCATATATGTAAAAGATAATAAGATGTGATGATTATTAGATATGACGAGGCTTTTTGTGATACCAAAGTAATTTTTACTCGTTTATGAAGTGACTGAAAGTAATGAAAAAATTGAAAAAATTAGTAATTAAGTAAGTTATGGCGAAATTTATGGTATAATGTCGCATTAAGTATTACATCACAAAAATTTAAATAAAAATTAATTCTACTAGAAACTTAAACAAAACAGTTATTCAAAGTGTGAAAAGAATCTTCGAAATGGTTAAAAAAGTACACTTTATGTAGTGTACTTAAATAAAATACAGGGTTTTCGTTTGAATTTTGCCATCCACTTTTAACTATAACCAAGAAAGATAAAAAAACAACCGCGACGAATTAGGAACCTCCTCGTTTTTCAAGTCGGTAAAAAACCTACTGTGTTTATACTGTTTCATCTGTTATCTTTTAAGCATAAAACGGAACAAATGAACATCAAAAACTTAAAAAAATTGAAGAAGAAAACTCTTTTTACGGAGACACCTTGTATGTTGGGCCATATGAATAAAAAAAAGAAAATGCTTTGCTTATAAGTAAAATGTATTGAAGAATTTAATTCAAACGTACAGTATAAAAGTTTTATACTTTTTCGTCTATTATGTTTTAAACATAAAAAAGAAACAAATAAACATCAAAAACTAAAAAAAAATGAAAAGGTAAACTTTTTTTTTTAAATAAAACAACCTGAATATTATGCACCAATAAAAAGGTCTTTTAAAAAGTTTTACAAAAATGTATTTATCTATATTTAATAGTTTTTAAAATATGACCACTTAGGTAAATCTGAAAAATAGAGATATATTTTTCATTATATCTATCTACGGCACTAAGCTGAGAATGTAAGATGTAATAAAAATTATATCCAGATTTAAATGGCCATATTTTTAAAACTTTTTAAAAATAGTTATACCAAATGTGGTATTTTTGTTGAAAAAATTAATAAACCTGTTCAATAATGACACAATGGGCCCTATGAATAAAAAGAAGCAAATGCTTTTGCTCATAAATAAAAGGAAAAAAGGAATAACTTCAAACGTATAAATAAAGTTAAGCATTTGCTAACAAGTGCGAGTATTTACTTATAGAAATTTCGACATTCATGATGCTGCTATTCAGAAGCATCACATTTCTATAAGTAAATCAAATGATCGACTTTATTTATACGTTTGAAGTAAATCCTGCTATACCGTATACTTAAAGGCAAAAGCATTTGCTTCTTTTTATTCATATGGCCGAATATACAGGGTGTTTCATTTAAAAACAGTTTCCTTCCTTTCCTAAGAAGGATATAACAGTATGAACACAGGACTTTTTTATCTTTCTTGATTATTGTTATAAGTAGGTAACAAAATATAAAAAAGCACCCTGTACTTTATTTTTATAATAACGATTAAAATAAAGGAGTTTTTTTTAACGGTGGTAAAAAAATAAAACTCTTTAATTATCTTATTATTTATTTTATATTTAGGCAAGTTAGAATTTAGCAATTATTCCATGTAAACCCTTCAAAACTTCTTTAAAATAGCTACAAATCATTAAGCAATCAAACTATCAAAATTTATAATTTGCTGCTATTAATTTTTGAAATATTGCTCCCGTAGTCGTCGAGGTAACCCAGGCAGAACACCGTCTAGGTATTTAGCTTGGTTTACATCAGAGGTTTACACGAAGAACTTAAAAACCTGCTAAAAGGTTATTCTTATACAGTGTGTCCCAGGGTAGGTGTTACAAGAAGACAAATGTACCAAAAATTTTGGAATTTTAAAACGAAATTTTGGGAATCGGTCCCATGATCTAAAACTAATAAATAAAAAATAAAAGACCAATTGGTTAGTTATACAGGGCGAGTTAACACTAAAAATTTAAAAAATGCCCAGAACCATATTATGTTCACTATAAATTGAAAAAAACACCAAAAAAATGTATCTTTGGTTTAAAACTACAGCAGTTACTTACTAGGTATTCATTATTTATTTATAGTGGCCAAAGTATAAATACTTTTATTTTTAAAAATAGAACAAAATTGTGTAGGTTATTGTTGAAAAGAAAGTTAAAGCATTAGAGTGAAATAAATGTAATTGTTAATTTTTTACATTACGCATTACAACCTAAATAATAGGCAAGAGGAGGCAAAATTAAAAAAATTAATTAATTAAAAAATTTTTCCTAAAATTCGCTGATTTAATTTTAATAATTTTTTAATATTGATAATGCACAATGTAAAAAACTAACAAAAATATTTTTTTTTTAGTTTATTACTTTACCTTTAAATTTTGACATAAAATTTAATTTTTTACAACATCTACTTAAACAATTTTGTTCCCTTTGTAAAAATTAAGGTGTTTTACTTCTGGTCACTTTTCATACTTTTAGTCTTATAACACGCCCTGTATATTACCAATCAGAGTAAAATTTTGTATTTATTAGTTAAAGATCACTTATTGTAATACTGTTCTGCTGCGTATTATTCAAGGCAGCGTGTTCTATGTAGATAATATCCCCAATTTATTTTTCCACTAAAAACTAGTACATTTTTCTGGGTAAGAATTTTTAATAGATTAAACAATAATTATATGACTGCCTTTTGTATAATCCGACCCATTAACTTAAAGTTTTCATACCGACTTAAAACTTGACTTAGATCTAATTTTATTGTATACTTAAGTTGCAGGTGGATATAAATCATGCATTACAAAGATGCATAAGTTACTCGTATATTCCAAGACTTATGTAAACTTGAGGACTTAACTTGAAAAAAGCTTTAACGTACAGAGTTTTAAAATTAAACATTACTTAAGAACTCAACGGGTAAATCTTTTGGGTTAATGAAAGAGCATCCCTTTCTAAAGGCTTTACATTGGTCTTTTGGGAAACTTGCTAAAAAAAAGTAGCTATGAAAACCGAAAAATTATGACAAAAAAATTAATAAGGGTAAAGAGCCTTCTAGAGGCACACAATCAGGGTAAATTTGATTGCTTATTTTATGCTTAGTTTATGCTCCAAACATAAGTAATTTTGATTTTTGCTTACAAGCATTAAAAAATTGAACTTAGAGGGGTAACTCAAAATGACACTTTGAAAAAAATATGAAGCTGTGCCCATATTTTGTTATGCAAAATCATTGCATTAAGTGTTTTGACTTTATACAGATTTACTATATAATTTAATACTCAAACTAAATGATAAATATTACCAATATTAAATATTTTTTTGTTTTAAATATATTTCTCTTTAATTTAGTATCTTTGTAATATGGTAGCACACTTATGTCACATTGTTTATTTTGTTTTGAGTGCAAAACGATCTTAAGTAGTTCTATTTTTCTTATTTTGGAGTCGATTTGTCTTCCAGAACGTTGATAGCTCCTTAAAAATCTTCTATGTGTTATTTTAATTTTTATAAAAGAGACATCTAAAAAAATAGAAAAAAAAGGTTAAAAATACTTCTTTCTTGCTAGAAAAAAGTAAACAATTTTTGCTTTCTAATCCTGTGGAAAATGGCTTATCTTACGTATATGGTCAATTCCAGAACTAGGTATTTTCTAATAATAAAATCAATTTGCCATCATCTTGATCAACCAAAGCATTTCACAGATAATACTTAACTTTTAGTTGCATGTCTTCGACAGACTTCTGTTCGTGTTTGCAATACCACTATTTGTAGTTTTGGTAAAATACGTGAAACGTAAATATACTTACCTTATTATCAAAACCCCCATGTACATTTACATATCCATTACCATTGCTCCTTAGTACGGCGTACGCTTGTGGGGTAAGGTGGGGCGATAAATATTACACGAATAGTTTTCTCTGTTTACCACCTTTTTTGTGCTTTATTTATGAACTAGCTTTTGCCCGCGGCTTTGCACGCGTTATATTTGAAGTAAAACAATTCCCCGTGAAGATTTTGAATATTATTAGATACATATAAACCTTCCTATTGAATTACTGTATCTATTAAAAAAAACCGCATTTAAATCAGATATATTGTAATAAGAAACTTAATTAAAAAAATGGTACTCCCTGTATAATATATTTTTTTAAATACTAATAATTATTTTGCCACTCTTTATATTTAAGTAATTTTGTTAACCTCTAGATGGTTTAATTACATAGTTTGAATGTTGTAAGGGTATTTTTTTATATAACATCTTTTTGACCCACCCTGTATGGCAATTCTATATTTTTTTATAAACCATAGAAACCTGTGCACAATTCCTATAAACACTTTTTATTTTCAATTAAAATAGCAACGTCAATATCGAATTTTAAATGTTAACTTTTATTTAAACACTCTGTATATGTTATGCCTAATTATTATACATATAAACCTTTCTTTTGAATCACTTTATTTATTTAAAAAAACCGCATCAAAATTCGTTAAGAAATATCAAATTTTAAATGTAAACTATGATTTGAAACACTTTGTTTATGTTTTTTTTACAAGATTATACATTAAACCTTTTTCTTGAATCAGTCTACCTATTAAAAAAACCGCGTTAAAATCCGTTGAGTAATATCGAATTTTAAATGTAAACTATTTTTTTAAACACTCTGTACCTATATATGTTTTGGACATTACTACACATGTGAACCTTTCTCTCTCTCTCTCTCTCTCTCTCTATTTATTAAAAAAAACCGCATTAAAATCCTTTCAGAATAGTAGCCTACTAGCCGACCTGTGCCAACTTCGTTGGGCGTTAATTATGTTTATCTCTGAACTTTTGTTAAATCATTATAAAATATAGGCTATATCTCTACTGAATAGTGTAACTTTCTGATTGTGAAAGAATTTTAATGATCGGTTTGGTATTTCCAAAGATTAGTCCTTACAAACAAAGAAAAAAACAAACAAGCACAAAGCTACAAATTTTGCCTCTTTATATTATTAGTATTGATAAGTTAGCAGCAAAACTATTTGCTATGGCCGTTAATACTACTTGATTTTCTACGCAAAAACTCCATTTTGTGATCTTTTCTATTTACAACGAAACATACATTGTTGACTCTAAATCTTACGTTTCTACTAAACTTATTTTCGTATAAAGTTACATATAGGATTACTTATTGAGTTAGTATTTGTTAAGGAACTACAAATAAATTGATAGTTAACTTAATCAAAAGTTAAAGATATTTTATGACAGACAAGTCAATTATATATTGGCTAAATATTGTTTAAAAATGGTTGAATTTAATAGGGTTCACGGTTGGTTGGTTGGTTTGGGCTCAGTTGGTCACGTGACCATATTTGCAGTCTGTTGGTTATTGCAGTCCCCTCTATTATTCTAAAAATCCGCTTCCGTTTATCAGGTCTAGCAAATTTCTACCAAAATGTTTATGCGAAACAGGGTTTACGCTATGGGGAAAATGGCCTAAAATGACAAACTTTCTAAATTTTTGCCTATATTTCAAAATATAATAATGCGGTTTAGTACAACAAATTGCAAAGTGCCTTCAGAACTTAATCTTAGTCATTACTTAAGCAAAGGTTCACCTAATCCAGCATAGAAAAAATATAACGACTATTTTTTATAATGCCTGAAAGTATGTCATTTTAGGCATGGTGTCAGATAAAATGACACAATAGTTTAGGCTAAATTGGCATATACCTTTAACAGATGATTTAAAGGATTTGATAAAGTAAAAGCATATACAATAAATTAATTTTGATCTTATTTGTATTAAAAACATTTAACATTTGTAATATGGTAGGGTATGTAAATAAATCTTGACTGTTTTTTAGTACAACACCAAAGTTTACGGACAATATCTTCGTTCTAGGAAAGACTAAGCGCATTTACCATGGGCCCACTTTACCAACCAAAATAGTTTTTGACGTTTACGAACACGAAAATAGTATGTCATTTGACACTTATTACATGTGTGTCATTTTACCCAAAAACGGCAATTTAGCAAACAAACCTAAATTTTAAGAGTTTAAATATACCTATAGTAATCATGTTTATAAATAAAAATAGCCAAATTATTGTGTTTCAATAAAAAACCAACAAAATTTGTAACAAAACTATGTAACTTCGCAAAAATACGCAAACTATACACTGATCAGAATTATTTTGCGGTTATTGAATCGCAATTTGAACTTTAAAATAAATGTCGTAAAAAAAATCAGGCACATGCACCAGTACGGTAATTTCGATACTAAATGCAGTGATCATATTACGAGTATAGCTCCAACACATTTAAGAGGTCGCTGCTAAGACAGGAAACTCAAAAACTATGAAGTGTGTCATTTTACCTGAGTATGCCATTTTAGGCCATTTTCCCCTACCTATATTTGTAAACAACGTGTGTCTAACTAAACTTTTGTTTTTTTTTATTTTAAGTATACGTGGTCAACATCGTTAAAGGCCATTTAAAAATTCCATAGTCAACGATGCTGTCCATTAAAAAAATCAAATCTATGACGTAGCTCAAAAAGAGACTACTACATTAAATATCGAATATTGTTGGGTACACAACCGCTTCGGTCCTGGTTTCAGGGTACAGCGAGCCGACACTGCCCACGAAATAAAGAAAGAAAATTAAACTAAAAAACTAAAAACCGTCGTTTACGAATATTAGGATTAAATTAAATATAAATAATAATTTAACCGATATGTAGGTTTAAAATTTTTAGTTTTACGTTTAACATATTCTGACAGTCAAGATAAGATAGTAGGTATACCTTTATGAAATTAAATATCTGATCATACGTTCAAGACATAATAATTATCTACTATCTAGAAGTTTCTTTTTATACTTTTCTTTCCATTTCAAATAGTAACTGAGCTACAGGTAAAAAAGTTTTTCCACAATATCTAGCAAGCTATTCAGAAATAAACAACTGATATCAATCAAGCACTAGAAACACTTTCACAATTAACTATTCCTTTAGCTACACCGATTTTTGAGATCACTTTACCAGACATGGAGAAAAAATTAGCCTGTATACAAAAATAAGTAAGAAAATGCCATCATATTCAATTACAGTATTACTACTGTTTTACGCCTACAAATGAAAATGGCATAAAATGTCCTCTTAGATCCTTCAGAATATAATGAAAATACCACTCGAATGTTGAAATCTACTTTTCAACACTTGAGTTGGAATAGTATATTACATAAGAAGTGTCGAGATTATAAAAATCACTTTTGGCACTTGTTATGTAATATACTATTCCAACTCAAGTGTTGAAAAGTAGATTTCAACATTCGTGTGGTATTTTGATTATATTCTGAAAGATCTAAAAGGACATTTTATGCCATTTTCATGAATGGCACGTTTTTTTTCCTATGACTAAAAAATATTTATGTACCAAAAATCCTCAGTTAGTTTTTTTATATAATTAATATCATTAATTTAATCACAGACAAAATAATCTGACAAAAGCTTAGACGTAAATCAATTTCAGTGCCATAAAATTCAAATAAAGAAATTACCTTTAATTGTATGTAAAAGTATGTAAGTATTTAGTATTTTTATTTTAGTTTCCTTACAAAAGTGTATGCACTGTAATTTCTTTAATTAAGTTTTTCACATTGCGTAAGAACACCTTATCACTAAACCAAACTAACAGTCCCAAATGGATTAAATTAAATTTCAACTCTAATTTAATGGCAATTTCATTTTTATTTTACCAGATATTAGCTTATTAGCCTTTGTCTAACAAGGTATGAATTATTTAGAAAATAAAATTGCCTAGTATTTTGTGGTTAGGTTAAAATTTAACAAATCGAGATCCCTACTTTGGCATTTGAAGCTTTAGACACTTCCATTGTTTAATGGGTTGCCTATTATTATTAAAAACATTTGCTATAAAAAGAAATGTCTATAAATAAACTATTAAACATAAAATTAAGATGAATATAAAGTGAAAAAAAAGTTATTGTGTGGTAGCACTGGTAAGTCAAAACCTTTAGTTAGTTAAAAATATACTGTAAATATCTTTTTAACAGAAATTAAGCATTTGTCTTATGTACTTTTCAACACTAGTGTTAAAAAGTAGATTTTAATACGCGTGTGATATTATTCGTTTTCTAAAGGATTAAGGAGTGCGTTTTATATCATTTTCATATTTGGTCGTGGGAAAAGTACTTTTGATATTGACTTTTACAGTTATTTCGTTCTTGTTATATTTTTATTTATTTATTTTAATATATATATACTTTTTTCACATTAACATCATATTTACTTTTTAACTCCAGATTTGACAGGTAGAAACTAATAATATAAAACGTTGAGATTTTTGGTAAATATTTTTTCGACTTAAAAGTATTGTAAATGACTGGTATTGAAAATGATATTTACACTCGTGATATTTTCGCAATCGGCTATCGCCTCTAACTACTAACTAATTTAGGTACTTTTCAAAATTAATTCAGTAAAACGCGAACATGCGTTTTGTACTCGTCTTTGTATACCTTTTTTATTAAAATGTAAAACAGAAAAAAACTGAACTTCATGCCTAAACTTTACTCTTTAATATAAGAAAATTGCTCCAATTTTTATAGTCTGACAGCTATCATTCATTATAAAAAGGTATTTTTAAGCCTAATCTAGAAAATAAAATGCCTCGGCCACATTATTTCCGAACCATGAACATGGGCAACTACGAGCCCTATACTTAACAATTTATAGACGATTATGAAAATAATTTTGTTCTTTTTTAAACCATTTTTAAAAAAATTACCTTTATAGTCTGTAAAGAACTTTTAGGCCATATGTTATAAACGTTTATAAGAAATTAGACATTTAATCATCAAAATTATTTTAGCTATGTTTACACCATAGAAAATAAGCCCAAACAGAATTTATTTTTAAAGTAAAAAGTTTTAAAAGAAAATTAAACCGACTTCAAAACAATAATAAAACTTACTAAAAACTACAAAGGCTTGCCTGTCTAGGTATTACAGGGGCTATGAGAACTACTCCAACCGCCGCCATGGAGGCAATGCTGGGCTTACTCCCGTTCTACCTGAGCGTAAGGGGAGAAGCCCTTCTTAGTGCCTCTAGAGTAATACAGACACGCAAACCAAAGTCAGGAAACCTGACTGGTCACCTCAGGATACTGGAAAGTATCCAAACTGAGGCTCTGATCAAACCCACAAACACAATACCAGTGATGCGTGATTTTTGACGCCCTTTTAAAGTGGCAATACACAGCCGCCAAACTATAAGGGAAAAATATCACAGCTGAAACGTAGGGGTGGGAGTCTAGGGACCAAGACCAGACTCGCAAAGTCCCTAGGAAAATCTCCCACTATCTTTCAAGCTGAAATCTACGCTATAGATAAGCGCAAAAAAAAGCCCACTGGGAGCAAATATCTATATTCTATCGGATAGCCAGGCAACCTTAAAGGCATTAACTTTATGCTGCTTTAACTCAAGGCTTGCCTGGGAGTGCCGACAATCACTTAATCAACTGGCTACAAATAACAGACTAACTCTGATGTGGGTACCAGGACATGAAGGCAACGAGATTGCTGACCAAATAGCAAAGTTGGTGCATAGACTCCGTTTCACGAGCCGGAACCATTCTGCGGCATAACGAGAGGTCACCTTAGAAAAGAACTCGGAGAATGGGAACAAAGGCAAAAAAATTAACTGGAATAACGCTCCAGGACAAAGACAGGCGAAGAGATTTATCTCTCAATCGCCTAGATACACTAAAACTCGGAGCATATACTATACCAATGTATGGAATTACCAGGCCAGAGACTAAACTATCTGGAAGGAGTTTTCTTGACTCCAGAAGATATAAAAAGGTTCGCCCCCGAAATATTTCCAATTTCGCAAAAAGTTTGGGATTCGAGGGGATTAACTAATGTAGGGCATCCACAAAAGATCTTTTAGGTCGAAGTGGAAGAAGGGCTAGCTTAAGCCGAACGACCCTATTCATTACAATACAATACAATACTAAAAAGTAAAAAATATAAAAAAATAAAAAAGAAGTCGGTTAATACCCTATTGCCTATTATGATATACCTAGTATAAACGGCTCTTGTTTATATAGTTATTAACATGGAGTAGTTTAGCACATGTGTTATTACCCGATTTTTTTAAATTTTTATTTTTTTTTTTTATTTTTTTTACTTTCTAGTAACTTTTATTATTGTTTTGAAGTTACTTTTTTTAACTGTTTACTTTTTGCTTTTTAGTTTACTATTATTAGTATTAAATCGGTAAACATATACTTAAACACTACAGTAAAAAGCACTAACACATGTAGTTTGCTTGGTTAACCAGAACTAACCATAACCCATCCCCCAATGTGACAATTTTGTATGACCGTTTGTAGCGTTTTCCACTAATCAAATTACACTTGCTTGTGGTTTTTACTGTAGTCTAAAAAATACTAGTACCTCTTTTAGTTAGGTAAAAAGGTTAACTTTACCCGAAGGTCGTCGATTCTGAATGCGCCTCTTTATTATCAAGCATATTCTTTACTTAGAGACAGCTTTACCACTCGAAGAATGTACGGCAGAGAGAAAAAATTTGTCTAGTACTTTTTACTCCAGCGATCCTGACTTGTTGTTTTACGGGACCACTGGCAGAAGTCCACGTATTGAGAAACTCCCGTTTTTGAAGGCGGACAAAATAAAATAAAACAGGTATAACCTTGTGTTTCATGATTAGTTATTATTTGTCTTCAAAATTCACATTCTTTTTTTTCAAATTATTGTCTCCAAATAAAATAATTTATCAAGGGAGAAACCACCTGGGAAATTATTTGTTAATATCCGGTGAGAAAATACGAAAAAGTACGGAGTAGTACGGGGAAGTATGGGGAATTATGAGGAATTAATGGGACATTATTGATTAGGAAAAAAATTAAAATAATTACATACATTTCCTGTTATATTACAATTATTCTAGAGTAGGGCATGAAAAAGGCCCTAATGTATATGTTGATGTACAATTAATTAAAATAATATTTATTGTAATAATGAATCATATAAAGAATAAGCTAAATAAAGTCATTCATTGGCAATGTGTGAAAAGAAAACGGTCTAACGCAAGTGCCGGCATGTAAACATTTTTCACATTATTAAATGCGGCCTTCTTGGTTGCTACTTTACTGGACGATATACCTTTAAATATTACCTATACAGTATACAAATGGTAAGCAGTAAGACATTTTTAGCGTTTATGAAAGTTTTAAAGTAAATAAATTTGATATTGCGTTTTAATTTTTTGGTAGGTTTATTTTTAAAATAATATTTTACATTTCTGTTTGAAAATATACGGACACACATATTCCAACCTTTAATTAAATATTAAATACATGTTAGTATGTACCAAGTTACCTAGGAACTTAAAGTATTCTTTTAGTGCTTTTACACTTACTATTCAAAAAACGAAATAATAATACAGTAGTCACTTACCACATCAATCATGTTACACTCTACTCAAACAATACTCAAACAAAAAATGTTAATCCCATTTTCTATAATACCTATTTTTTGTCTTCTATTAACATACCTATCTAAATGCGTAGATGAAATTACAGACCAATTATCTTCCAGTTGTTTGTTTTAGATCGCCACAACCGACCAAAAATTAAATTTTCAATTATGTTTTACAAAATTATAAGTTACGGCGTTTCTCTCTTCCACCCAAGAATAATATTTTATCCACGTTTTATCTATGACCAATTTAAAGTGGTTTCATTTTAATTTTCTATTACGGCAAAATCATAGGCGTAACTTGAATTTTTAGGTTAAAAAAATTATATAAAAAGTGTTTTTAGAGTTAATTTATATTGAGAAAAATGTCTTCTTACTAAAACTCATGTCATTAAACTCTGGAAATCAAACTTATCAGAACTTACCAGAATTGCCAGAATGCGTCGTGAGCTATATTTTGATCATCCGAGATCGGTAGTTGATCCTACAATATCGTGTGTGTTCTGAGCGTTTCTAAAATGACCACCGTGGCTTACGAAACTAACATCAATTCTACTTTAATTTCATTTTTTTTTATTTAAAAAGTGTCCAAACAACCAACACACTCCGTACTTGATGCCATGGCATTCGAGAAAGAATGAGAAATCTTCCCCGACTATCCGACAATTAATTCTTTTTCCTGCTTCGATATACAATAAAATGTTCTAATTTTTATTATCCTAATACAATTCAGGCTCAAGGTCCCCATTAACTAATATCTATAGGGTAATTAAACTTCTTTATTTTTGAAGATACGATGTCGCTTAAATTAGTAAAGTTGTAGTTTCGTTTTGGAGATTAACGTGCTGCCAACAAAAAAACAATTAAACATATGGCTTTTGATTTATTGAAAAAAATGTATTATTTTTTTAAACTGAACACCTTGTATATAATATCACTATTCGAAAGATCTATTAAAGAGCTTTAAAAAAGTCACATATATCCCATTTTTAGTAGTTTTGGAAATATGGCTCTTCTCCGGAATTTGAAGGAAACTGGCATTTTTTAATAAAACACCCTGATATTACATCACTTTTAAATAGATATTTGAAATACCTTTAAGAATATTTTATAATTGATATGTCTATCTCTTATAGTTTTGGAAATATGGCCATCCAACTCTGAAAATTATGTTAAATTTCCATTTTATTTACAGCTCGAAGATATAAGCACTAAGTTTAGTATCTTGTTTTAGTTAAATCTGTTATCCTGGATATAAACCTTATTTAAAAGGGTATTTATTATTTTCCTTTTAAAAGAAAAAGATCCCGCAATGCTTTTTTATGGTCTGATAATATGCAATTTAGTGATTTTTTTCTCTTAAACTAAACAAGATACGGAATGAAATTAGGAGACTTTAAAGCTGTATTTTTATTTGCCTATTCTAAAGAAAGTTTAAAAATGTTACACACGTTTACACAGTTAGTGGCATACTGGTTTTTTTAGAAATATTTCTTTAGTTGCCTCTCGTGACGCCACTGGACTTATTAAAAGTAATTAGGTCAGTGATAAATGACCCCCTTAATGCAGTTAATATTATTGCCAAATTAAAATAAAATATTTTGTTTTTTTTTTATTATTTTAACACTCTGTATCTCAAAAGTTAAGACTCATAGGACATATGTCCATATAAACTTTTTTCTTCAAATGAGTTCAAGAATCACCCCTAAAATATTAACATGTATTTAAGGAACACCCTGTATATCTCATGTTAAATTTTTTAAAGCTCTTGGTTAGAAATTTTGAACAGTGATATAATATACAGGGAGTTTCATTTAGAAAAAGTACATTTTATGCAATTAATTTAAATCCCGATGATAAATTGCTTTTCTGTTGGCAGCACGTTAATCATCGAAAAAAATACTACAACTTCACTAATTTAACGGGCATCGTATCTTCAAAATAAAGAAGTTAGCAATACTGCCGACTTAAGTTTAATCACCCTGTATAACAAGTGTTTGATGTTCTCTTTTTATTACTTTTAGTAAATATTTTAATATTTTATGTTGATACGGCACTGACTAAATTCTGAATAAATTTGCTTGCAAGGTAGCATTAAGATTTAAATTATAGTATGCATATAGATATTCAACGCCAAGAAGCAGGAAGTATGGTTTTCAGATTTCCAAGATATTTAAGTATATGTATTGAAAATAAAAGACAAATTAAAATAAAAACTAAAATAAATTTGCTTTATTTTTAGGATAGCAACAAAGATTATTTCTTTGTTTCTTAGATTAGAGTCAAAAAGGCACTGGGATTATACTTTTTTCTTTCTGTTAGAGTTAAAAAAAAATTAAACTAAATTTATTATATTTCTGTATAAGAATCAAGTAAAAGAAAATACTTTTCTTTAAACCTTTATATATATTTTTTTATTTTAAAAGAAGTATTTCATATTTGGTTTAAAAAAATCTAATTACACCAAACAAAATAAAAATATATATTAGACTCACAAATCTAATACATGTTTTTTCCTCCCTAATACGAATCCGTAGGTATAATTTTACCATTCGGCCACAATTTTTTCGAGCCTAAAAAATCGGTAAAATATGCAATTTTAACTGTATTCTGGTTACGGGTTTGTGTTTCGGACGTAAAAATACATCGAAAAACAAGAGTATTGCGTGTTTGGGTCAACATCATTAAAAAAACTTCAGAAAACTGAAGAGAAAATATTGTGGCCTGTGATTTACATGCATTTGTCTATTAAATAATTATCAAAACATGGATTTCGCTAAATTTACTCAATAATTTACAGTTAAAAATACAAATAAACCAAAGGTTATCAAAGCATAAAACCTCTCTACAAAAAAAAAGAAAACATTTATTTAAACAAGTTTGGACACCCAGCCATGAGATATATTATTAAGTTTTGTATTTTATGTTTTATTTGTTTTCTGGGAGATTAAGTTTAAACAAAATATTATTTGGCTTTTCTTCAGAATAAAATTAAAACGTTTATTTAACATTTTAAGAAAATTAAAACTTTTATACATTATGAAGAACTATTCTGCTCTTACACAATATAATAAAAGTTATTATTACTTTAAAAGAAATAAAATAATAATATATTCAATATTAAGTTACTTACAATACAAAGGTTCAGTGACACTAGGTTAAAATCACTTTAATGCAATAAAATAAAATCTTAACAAGACGCCAGACGAGAACTGGCCAATGGTTGCGCCTCAAAATGTGGTAAATAGTTTACCACATTTTTGGTAAACTATTTACCATATTTTATTTATTTTAAAGTAATAATAACTTTTATTATATTGTGTACGAGCAGAATAGTTCTTCATAGTGTATAAAAGTTTAGATTTTTTAGATTAGGTTTTTTGTTGTATTTTGTTTTCTGGGGTCACTTTGGCTCCATTATCCATCAGTCTTTAGAAAATCTTCGAAGAAAAGCATTTCAATTGTAGATTTTTCCAGCTTTTTGGGGCCAAACTCTGACCACGAATTTGTGTTTAGAGGGCAAAAATGCATTAAAAACCATTATGTTTGGCCCAATGCTTATTTATTTTTTGGAGAATTCCAATATAAAGTAATTCAGAACTCCTGTTTTATTTTTCGTTTCATGTCCAACTTGTATTTTTTACTTTTAGGCTGTCAAATTTTCTAAAATAAAGAACCGTTTCAGCTTGTGGTTCATACTTTTAAAAGTAACTTGCATAAACACATCCGTTACCAATGGTCTACAAATATTGTGGCCCAATATTAGATAGCTAGTTATTTTGTGCCAATATCTTTAATATAAATAAAACCTCTTTACTTTTATACGTCCTTCCCAAAACTAACACCGACTCACATACTAATAATGGTATTTAATTAACATTAAACAGCATATTCGTGCTAACTATCCGAATCTACGAAAATAATACCCTCAGGTGTCTGTTTAAATTACGTTTGATATGTTTCCACAATGTAATTCCCTTTATATTACTGTTATTAGCAGGACTTATCTCCCGCATCGAGTGTGCTTCTTTTAATCCTCACACGTCTTATTTCTTATATGTCGGTTTAAATTAAATCTAATTTATAAGAATGTTTAACACAACTGTTTACTTCCGCGAAGTTTTGTCAACAAATTATGGTCATCATCGGTATGGTGTTTTCGAATATCAGGGTTCCGTGTAATTGATCATATTTATAGTTATTTTTTTAGTTTCACAAAGTGGTAAGTAACCGAGCCGCAAGAGCTATTGGCTTATGGTTCGTTAGTTGGTTTAGACGGGGTTGTCATGTGACCATTTTTGCATTTAACCTATTGGCTTATTGTGTTTTCCTTTTTTCCCCTTATTAGATCTAGCAGCTATCTGTCAAGATACTTATGCAGAAGGGTAAATTCAGCTAAGTAGATATTTTTCTTTTCATAGATCGTATTTATGTCTTTCGCATGTCAACACATTTCAGTTGTTTATCATATTATTAGTATAGCGTTGTGTCATTCCCCCTCTTCCCCACAAAGCCTGCATTGTGCGGGACTATACGCGCATTTAGTGTGACGTCACACGACGTTGACGTTCTTCTACCCTCAAGAATATACCTATTAGAGGCAGTCTTGCCGCTTAGCTGTGCAAACAATAGCATGCTTGAAAAGCATGCGATCTGCATAGGTAATCATAGTGTTCAGCAGGACAGAAAAGCGATAGATTATACTCTTGTCATATTTCTTTCTCATGCGCTTTTTTACACTGCCATAAAGGCTGACTAGAGGTATATTTTTTTGGCTTTGAATAGAATCCAAACAAACCCCTCTACCCCCTCGCCTCTCCATAAAACAAACAAAGTTTTCTATGAAAAATATACTTTATTTTTCATTTTTGTTACATTAGTGGCACTATTATATATATTAATACTAAATAGGAAAATTGCTTTTTAATGTTTCAAAAATTATTAGAGCATTAATCTACAATTGTTTCGCCTTTCTAGGGCTTCATCAAGAGTACTTCGTATACTAAATTTAGAAAAGAGAAATATTCACAAACAGAACCATTAAACACGTTTTTCCCAAAAGGTCTATAAAATATTATTAGGGGTTTTTATTATGCGGCCCAGATGTGGTTATAAATTTATTTATAATTGGCATATCTGCGAAATTTATTTGATCATTAGTAGAAAGAGTTGTATTGTCTATAAGTGATTTTTTAATTTCTAGTTGTTCATATAAATTTAATTTTTACCTTTGTTTTCTCTATGGAGTAGTTTGACATTATTAAGATCTATAAAGTGGTTTTGTTCTATACAATGTGTTGAAATGCCTGTGTTTTTTAAACCATTTAAAATTGATGTTTTGTGCTCTTTTATTCTGTTTTTTATGCTCCTTCCACTTTGACCAATATATTCCGCATTACAGTCTGCGCAATTAACTTTATAAACCCCTGACATATCTAATTTTTCTGTTTTGTCTTTATTGTTAACTAATAATCTACCTAGGTTACTCTTATTTACAGACACAGTTTTACAGCCCAACTTATCTAGTCTATTGGATACATTATTACTGATGTTTGGTATATAATTGATAAACTTAAAATTATTGTTTTTAGGTTCTGTAATACTATAAAACTCTTTAGCAATTAACTTTTGTTTTTTCTTTGTTAACAATTTATCAATAAGTGATTCTTTATATCCGTTGTTTCTTGCTATTTGTTTAATAATGCAGAGTTCTTTGTTAAAATTTGATTGACTTAATGGGAAAGTGACAAGTCTGTGAATTAAACTATGAAAAGAAGATAGTTTTATTTTCCATGATTGGTTCGATGCGTAATTTATTACCGTGTCTGTCGTCGTTGGTTTTCTGTAAATATCGAATTCAATGTGGTTGTCAATATTTTTAATGTTTATATCCAAAAATTTTTTTATTATTATATATATTATATAATTACAAGGAACCTTTTAGCATTAATATTATCGATTGAAGTTCGTGAAAATTATACAAGGTTAGGTGAATGAATATCACAAATAATCACGAAAATTTAAAGTCACAGTGTCACAAATAGCCGTCACTAGTCACAAACACTTTAAAACACACAAAAACTCACATAAATCACCTTATTTTAACTTTTATCACGAATTACCATAATAAAAATCTATTGTTTGGATTCCTTGCCTGCGTTGTGACGTCAGAACTAAATGCGCGTAATGTATTCGCTATGATTGTGACTGCAGCGCCAAACAAAATATGAACTACTTCGGGCCATCAAGAGTATGTTTTTATTCGTATGTTAGTTATAGGATTCCCGATTATAAATGTGACATAAGAAAAATCTAAGGCTTTTGATATTCCTTTTTAAATTTTTAGGAACACGTGCTAGAACAGCATACCATACAGTGCATTTCTTTAATGTCCCCTCCTTTTATTTTTTAAACCGATCAATTTCAAAAGTAATACTTTGGAATATGAAATTAAGGCATAAATACTATATTTTGGAATAAAATTGACAAATGAAAATTTCAAGATGGCGGCTGGGCGCCATCTTGGAAAAAGTTTAATGGAATGAGGGTTCTTGTGGTACATCATTTTAAAGATTTCGATGAGTACTTTATAGCCCTAGGATATTAATTCAATACCTTCACTTAATACAAAATGGCGGTCCTTTAAACATTACCTAAATACCCGATTTAAATGGCCATATTTACGAAACTAATAAAGTTAGATGTATCAAATGTGGTGTTGTCTTAAAGGTCTCAAAAATATCTTATTAATATTTGTGATAGAATACAGGGTAGATAAAAGAATACATTTTTTTAACTAAGCACCCTGTTTATTATATTACTATTCAAAAGATCTTTAAAGAAGCTCTAAGAAAATACCACATTTAGTACATTTAACCATAATTAGTTTTGGAAATATGGCCATCCAAATCAGGTATTTAAGTAATTTTTAAAGTACCGTCATTTTGTACTAGGTTAAGTTATTAACTTTATATTCTAAGGTTAGAAAGTACTCGTCGGAAGTTTTAAAATGATGTACCACAAGACCCCTTTCCATTTAATTTTTTTTCAAAACTGGCGCCCAGGCGCCATCTTGAAATTTGTTATTTGTCAATTTTACTCTAATATATAGTATTTATGCAGCAACTTTATATCCCAAAATGTTACCCTTTTAAATTGGTCCGTTAAAAAATAAAAAGAGGAGGGCCATTAAAGAAATTTACTGTATTTTTTTTAAATACTGTGGCTTTTTTCTTAGTGGAAAGCTATAAGTTGCTTTGAGTCTTGGCCCAAATACACCAACACCTATGCCCTTATCTGTCTTTAAACCCAACTGAGGGTTACCAAACTCATTTTTAACATTAATTGTATTTTGAACAAAAAGAGGGTTATTAAAACATTACCAAAAATAAGTTCAATAATAAATCCCGGTTAAGAAGTTAAATAAATAGTTGGAATAACGATTGGAATTATTTTGGTTAATCTGATCACATCTCATCATCTGCTTAAAAACAAAGTAGATGTCAGTACCTGTCAGAGTTGGGTGAAATACTGAAATCCTGTTTTCAAATACGAACCTTTAATACCGTATTCTAAAAAGTATTTGAATACTAAGGATTCGAATACCAATCTGAATAATGAAATATAAATACAAAGCAAGTATTCGAATACCATGATTAAAAAGCGGTACTTACAATTCAGAATATTGACTAAGAAAAGTATTCAGTCGAGTACTGAATTCCCAACATACAAGTGTATTCGAGTCGTATTCGAATACCCGCCAAATGTACTCTTAATTGGATTTAGAATACCGATTATTCAAATACTACCCAACATTGGTGTCTAAGCAACTATGCACAACATATTCTTTATTACAAAAAATATTCATCTATTTTATCATTCTAAAACACTTCCTTTATTCTTTTTTAAGTCTTAATTAAATCAATGCGACTCTCCCATCGCTCATAATATATACACCACAACTTTATAAACACCATCATGTCTGTGTAAAAAAGCTAACGAGGATTTTAATGTAGCAAATTAGACCATTACATAACCTAGACTAGGAACGGCTGCCATATTACTTTCAGTATTAGAACTACACTGCAGTATGGTGCGCAAGCTCTGAGTTAAACGTCTCCATGTCCCAATTCTGGAATATAACTGCAAGATAATTGAAACAATTATCCGATAATATACGACAAAAAGTCCCAGTTTTTTACCCGTTAAGGGAGGAACTTCTGCTTTTCATGTTATCAACCAAGACCCTCTCCACCGACGCGTTTCGCCTGCCGTATAGGACACAGAGTACAGCTACTTTGATACATAAGTTCTTTAAGCAGAAGTTTTGTAATTAAGTCAGAAAAGTAGACTTTACTATTATAAATTGCGTTTAAAATTTACACCACACCATATTATCTTATAGAGTAAAAACCCATACTAATAATAATTATAATAATAATAATAATACAGAAAACTCTCTTTTTTATATTAAACTTGGGAAAACTTATGTAAGGCCATATTTAACCCAACAAATCTTGGAAAACCACTGTAAATAAAGTGACCTCATTTCTAAATGTGTTAGTTGTCATGAACTAAGGGTACCTTATTTTTAACCAATGGTTAACGGCTAGTCCGTCCCTGCAGCTATAAGGTCTGGTAACACATAACTGCAACGAGCCCGCAGCTGTGCGTCTCCTGGTGAAATGTAGATGAAATGTAGGGGGATGCGGTGCAAAAAGTCTTTTTAATAAAATTGCAGTAATTTAAGTCTGTTCTACTACACTAATAAACATTTTTTGTAAAATTATACATTGGGTCATTGGTTATGTGTAGCCAGTCATATTTGCGAAATTTCTTATTGAAAAGTAAGTACATTTTTTGTGTAAAAATACCATCACTGATAAAATTCCGTTGTAAATATACATAATTTTTTCAGTGCACTAATAAAAATTTGTGTGAAATTTCACATTGGGTCATTGGTTATATGTAGCCACAGTCATCTGTGTAAAATTTTTTATTGGTAGTAATATTACAATAATGAAATATAATTTTGGCATTTTAAACATTTTTTGTGTAAAACTACCATCCCAAAGGAGTAAAATTTTGTTGTAAATATACATAATTTTTTCAGTGTACGCTTTAAATTACACCTGATCGTAAAATAAACCTTTACACATAAAGTAACACAGTTTTACCTATACTACAGTTAAAGTTTGGATAAAAAGGAACAGATATAAGTAGTAAAATCTGTTTTATTTAAACAAGGAAATATACATACATAACACAACCGACTTAACTTGATTGAAATGCATTTTATATTTTTGAGAGCATGAAAAGTGCTTTTAAATTTTTTAAATTAATCTGCCCCACTTTTTCTATTATTGTGAATCCGGGCTTGGTGCGGCCTTGATGCGGTTATGTGTCGTCAGACCTTAATTCACAATATTTTTATACCTTTTTTATACGGTGTTTTCCTCTAGATGGTATCATAATTCAATACAAAATAAAGCTGTAACTGATGGGGTGAGAAGTTGGCTCACACGTGCTTTTTCACACTGTAAAGTACTTAAGGGATTAAGATTTAAAGTTAGAGTAAAAACATATGTGGATATGTGAATATAATATTTTAGACGCTTAAATGCTACTTTATAGAGACAACTTTAAGCCGAAATGCATTATAACTTATTGCATCGCATTTAAAAAAACATTTTGTTGTGGGGGATCTCACAACGTTAGCAGCAGACTTGTTACTACAACTGATTGTTAAATAGGATGTAATATTATAAGCTCTTTAACTTAAAAAAAAACTTATTTTGAAATGAAATTAAATTAAAAATTCCTTAAAAAATTCTAGACCTGAAATTTTCATATCTTAAGAAGTAAAGTAATTTAAAACACTAATACTTTATTTTTAATATATTTAAAACGTAATTATCGAAATTGATTTAATGGTCAATAGTCTTGAAGTTTTTACATCAAGATAATGGATAGTACAAAAGTTGTTAAGAAATCGTCAAGACATGATTTCAGGAAATAATTTTCAAGACCTGTTTTTTTGTCCCCTAGATTTACTCAGTGTGCTTCAGCTAAAATGTCTAATAAATAGGTATGAATATAATAAATAACTTCTTCTTAAAAGCTAATTTAATTAAACCAAAATTGTACAAAAACAAGTGTTAGCTATTATGTGTGCTATGTAAGAATATTTTTAGATAAAAAGCTTTTTAATTCAAAAAATGACCAATTTTATTTTTACAGGTGGTAATGTATCCTTCTTTTTTAATAAATAACATACATTTTTTAATTTAAATTTTTATTGTTGTTGTTAAAAGAAAACTGTTCATAGCATTTTAAATAAAAACATTCCTTTTAATTTTATGTTTTAAATTTACTAATATACCTATGTTATTTTAAATCGCGGAATGCAAGAAAAATGTCCAGAAAGAAAATTTTTAAAGTCCAAAAGAAGAAAGTTTTTAATAGTGGGGTTCATTGTTAGGCAAGGGCATACCAATAATTTTGATTTTTTTAATCTAAAAAGGAAGACATAGGGCTCATTCCAAATATATACTAGATACTAACCTTACCTGGAACACTTTGCCAATACAAAATATATATTTTTTTGAATTTGCGAAACATAGTTTTTTTAATTAAATATCGATAATCTTAATCGATATTTAACTTCTCGATATATTGATACATCGATATTAAATATTTTCGATATTTGTGGTAAATAAGTCAAAATTAAAAAGGTTTTTTTTCACATAAATTCAAAAATGTACAGTTAATTTAAAAAAAAACACTAAAGTATCAAGATAACTTTTAGTATTATGCCGTTTTTATTTACCCACTACCTGTTAAGAAAAAAATGTATTATTACATAATTTACAAACATCTTTTTTCCCCCAAATATCGATATATTGCTTTTTGATATATCGAATAATCGATATTAGCCAAGACGAAATCTATCAATATCGATATATCGATATTCTTTTAAAATTTGACATCCCTAGCTGTGGTGGTCTTATTTAAAAATAGTATTTAGTTTTGACAATATTGATATTTGTTTATAAACGATGCTTAAAATACACCGCGCGACTAGTATTAATGTAAGTATTATCTGACGCAGTATTTTACTTTTTTACTTTTCTCAATAAAATTGAAGTAGTTATTTAAAATGTAATACAAATACTTAATATTTAACTTTGCGTTCCAGCGACCAAAGGACCAGTAAAAATTCCCAAAAGTTGACCGACGTTGTCTACTAAATTATTTTGATTTGTTTTTATTTTAAAGAAATATTTTGCTTTTATAAACCGGAATAATTAATTTACAGGTTAAACATTTTTAATAAAAGAATATTTAGTATTAAATACGTTATTTGTTGCACATATTTGCAAAAAGTAGCTTTAAGACTTCAAACTTTCAATTGGTGTATTAAGTACACCGCGCAACCAATTATGGTAAAATTCTTGGCGCGCCTAATTAGGGGTAAAACTTTAGTCAAATATTAATTTTTGCAAAAATATCTGCTTTTTTCCGATGTTTAGAGCGGTGTACTCGAGTTGCCAGACGTACGCAGATAGAACAGATTAAAATAGTTGAATTCCTAAACTCACATTGTCGAGTTGCTAGACGGAGGGATATTATAACATAAAATATGGTTTTCGGTGTTTGGTGACTTAATATTACTCGAATATTTTCTACCAAGGACAGAGTATAAGTGGGTGGTTATGGTTAGTTCTGGTTAGTTAAATCTTTTTTATATATATACACACCTAAATTCACTTAAGAATTGTGTAAGTTTTTTTTCTTGTTCATTCATAAATAAAATCAGACCGTGCAAGTATAAAAAAATTAACACAGTCGGACCGTGCCGGAGTAAATCCTTTATTAAAATATACGTGTTTTAGCAGCAAAATAAAGCAAAACAGAAACAATGGTATAAAGCCTTCGTTTTTACCGTCTAGAAACTAAAAAATGTTTTTCTAGCAAGTCGTGCATCTTTGTCTGGCAAGCCAACAATCCCAAATTTAAAATTTTGATATTATCAATCCAGTCATGTGTTGCCCCTTAACCATGGTACCTTTGAAATTGTTGAGAAGCCAAAAGAAAGAAAAGAGCTCCTCACCTTTTTAAACCATATAAGTCAGTTTTATTTTGGGTTACGTTCCAAACTTTTAAGGAGCAAAAGAAAGGTCTTTACCATTTTAAAACACAATTTTTTTGCGTTTTCCCAACATTTATGGCCGCTCCTTTTGTGGTGCCCCCACAGCGTAATGCCATAAGGAATTGCTTAATCTGCTTATAGGTTAATCTGGAACAGCCGAGAGCCAGAGGTACATAAAAAGTTGCGTAAGTAAAAAATATTAATCTATAGTTTAATTAGCTTTTAAAACTTAGACCATTATGGGGGAGGGGCAAACCGAAAAAAATATTTTTTTACCGAAGTGTTCCTTTTGTAGCCTTGTATAAGGTAAACAGTTATTATTTAAATAAAATTATAGGTTAGATTTTAAGGATTATTATTAATTTAAATAAGGTTAAAAAATTCAAACAGCGTAATCCCGATTTAATAAAACAATAACTGAAAAATGTATAAATGCATGTGTAACATGTTGCAATACGTTTGTATTAGACACATTTCAAATTGAATATGTATTTTATTCAACGAGTAGAAGCGGTACCAGTGCATAACACGAAAAATTAAACATGACAGAAGTTTATGCAGATGTAAACAAGAAGGGAGTTATGTTTCATTAATAAAGGCATGAGGTTTATAAATACACATAACCTGTAGAATTATTTATACCTCTCTTGTTTTACCCAAGAATTATATACATTTAATTTACTTTCTGTAGATATATCTATAGATTTAAAATTAAATCAATTGCATTGCTTAAAATGAGCTATTTTGAATAATTATTGTTATAAGTAAATAGGAATCAGTCTAGCTTAAAGTAGTTTTTTATCATTGCCATTTTAATTGGTTCAAGAGATATGCAGGGTTATTTCTTATGTCATTATGTCACTTAGTAATATTTTTAGTTGCTTTAAAGAAAAAAATATAAAAAACTACATAAAAAGCCAGTGGCGTACATTTTTCTCTCAAAAATACTGGATGTTGTGAACACTGTACGCCACTGGCTTTTTAAGCATTTTAATATTTTTTCCTATAAAGTAACTAAAAATATAGCTTTTTAGTTTTGTACATTTTTTTTGTATCTAGCTTCGTATTTAAGATATTAAAAAAACTACTTTTAAAAAAATAATTAACGCCCTGTATGTTTATGGAAACTTTTTTATAAAATGACATAAAAAATCACCCTTTAAAGTTTGGTACTTTAGTTAGGAAATAGCCCCTATTTTAATTTGGAAACAAGTCATTTTTAAGCCACCCTGTACATTCAACCTTCAAATATGTTTGTGAAAATGTATTTTCTCATCAAGCAGGACTTTTTATAACAAATAAACTTTTTTCGCAAAGTTAATAATTTAAAAGTTTTACATTTCCCATTGCATTTTTACCGCTCTTTAGGATTTTAAAAAATCAATTTCAAGGAATTTTTTTAATGGAACACCCTGTATATTTTATCACCATATCAATCATCTATTAAGGAGCTTTAAAAAAGACCATGCAAAATATTATCCAATTTTTAGTAACTTTGGTAAATATAATGGATGTAACATAATTTTTAGATTTGGAAGTCCCATAGTTTCAAAATTAGAAGAAATAGCCTATTTAATGTGGTATTTTCTTAAATATCTGTAAAATACCTTCTGTGGTGATACAATATACAATTAATTTATTAAAAAATAATATTTACTATCAAACTCCTGAGAATGACATAGTTTCCGAAAGTATAAAAAATTAAATATATTATACATATATTGTCATTTTCCAAATGTGTTTAATAAATATTTTAACTAATGATAAAATATTCACGGGTGTTCATTAAAAAAGTTCTGTTTTACTTTGTAACTGGAAAACACATTTGTCAATTGTTTTTCTTATCTTTTTTGTTAAAGAGCATTTGAAATGCTACTAGTTTGCCATTTTACGCAATTTGTATTCTGACTATCTACTAGTAACAAAGTTACCAAGGAAAAACATTTAACTTGAATTTCCCCGTATACTAAGGGGAGGTATGGAACAATTTGGGAAAAATGTGTTTTCTTCCGATGTTACCTTTTTCCATTTTTGAAGCTGGCATTATTATTATTTATTAATTTTTATTTAAAATAATAATAATTCATAAGGATACCCTACTAAATATTTAAGGGTTAATAATGCAAGGCGGAGTTTTAGTATAATTATATGTGCATCTCAAATTATTATCACTGCAGTTCACGTTATGCTAACACCCAGAATAAGCTTATCCTACTTACTACCAACCGCTCGGCGTGGCCAACTAAATACACTTAGTCTGTCAGCGATAAACTTTAAAAAACAAGCGTCTTTTCTTTTTTACAGTTACCTCCATGTCTCTTAAGTCAAACGTCCAAAACTGATGTAAACAGTCGTTGTAAACAGATATACGATAATGATGTAGAGTCTCCCGTAGTACCGGGTACCAGGTTTGTCGAAAATATTTAAAATTTATATTAAACAAGCTGGAATACAGAAAACGGTTGAAATTTACAAACTGGACTTCGAAATACCGCAAATTCGTGAAAGGTAAATGGACAAGAATCTGGTCATTTCGGGGGACACTGTTGAAGCAGCTTTTGATTTGCTTCTTTCTTTTTGTCTGAATTATACAGGATGTTCTTAAAAATGTCATTACACTATAAGAAAGAAACCCAATAAAATAAATCAAAATTCTTAAATGACAGAAACAATTATGTTAGAATACTTACAAATAAAGGAGTGTTCATTTGGAAAGGGACAAACTGA